>CM062806.1:596773912-597059952 GCA_031772625.1 Pinus tabuliformis
TTTTTAATTACTTATTAATAAATTTAACTAAAAATATCAAAAAATATATATTTTTAACTCTAAAGATTTTCTTTATTTTTTAATTCTTTATCTCTATAACTCTAAACTTTTTATTATTTTGAAAAATTTAAATAAAAATTTATATTTATATTTTAATTTCCAATCTTTGAAGCTCTCAATTTATATTTAAGTACTTATCATTTTAACAAATTTACATTTTAATATATACATCTATCAATTGTATAAAGACAAAATCAAAAGTTTTCGATATGTAGAATTTATGTGTATTTTAAGTTTATTTTAATTTTTAATTTTTTTTTAATGTATATTTATATTTTTCATTATTAATGGTCTAAATAATATAGAAAGCTTTATAGCATTATATAAAATTTTTTTTTTTTAATTTTTTTAATTAAAATTTTGTGTAGTTTATATTAAGTATGGTATTTTCAATCTATTAAAATTGGTGTAAGTTTAAATTTTATATGTATTTATATATGTATATGTAATTAATTTAATAGATATTTATGAGGTGTAGATTAATTAGATTGTGTGGGCTTTAGTTCTTATTAAATACTAGTTCAAATTTTAAGGGGAGAAGTTGATCGAACCACTTGCAAGAGATAAAAATGTCTCAATTAGTAATATTGATGGTGCATTTATATCTATTTGGAAAAATAAATTCATTATGCATATGTTGTAATATATTGAAAAATATTTAACAAACAATGATTTTATATTTAACAATTAAGTTAGTGAGAGCTAGATTTTCATGTATGGTGTTATCTCAAAATCAGGCCCTGGAAGGCTGTAGACTAGGAAGACTTCAAGTAACTGTTTCAAACCTACTTTTGGCTGAGGTTTAGCCTCCCCAACCTGAGAGGGCTCTCTCAAAGGATTAAAGGTTTTTGATTATGATCAAGATGGCTAACTCTTGTGAAACAAAGGTAAAATGTGAGTGGTGGAAACACAATTAGAAACTATTCATTGGGCCATGGAGTCAAGGTGTGTTTCAGTGCAACAATGAGATTAAATTCACATTGAAGTCAGGGCATAGAGGGCTTTCACATAGAAGTAGAATAGAGATATAGTCTAGGAACACAGTCCACAAATACATGAAGGAAATTAGAGCATCTTCAAACGAGTTCTAAGTAACATGTATCTGTACTACTGCAAGTAAGTATAGGAAAGAGACCATGAAGAAAATCGAACATTAAAAAACCCTTGTTGAAACCCGAGTAGTGAAATCAACTCCTTATATTATCCTGAAAACATACCGTCACATACAATAACACAAAGTTCTCTCTTTCTTTGAGAATTTCCTCCTCCTGATTACATTGTTGTTCCTGCTATATATAAAATTCTTTACAAGACTGAGCTTCCTCCTCCAGCGTGAGGGGAACTCCAATTCTGCTTGATATGACACCTATTCAAATTCTAACTACCTATTAAATGTAACACACTGCTAACTGGACTTTTTAAAAGAGATCTAAGTCAAATAGGAGTCTAACTCCATATCATGCTAATAATAGCCTTAATTACAATCATTCTCACTCTTTGACAAGTGTTCTTTTTAGTTTTGGCTGAGGTAGGTGTTTGTAGCTGCCTGCTTGCCCTTAATGTCACATCTTCTCCATTGCCCCTGAAAGGTAGGAAACTGCCCCTGTTTATCTGCCTTCAGTTTTCCTCAATGATATTCGAAACCAATGAGCCATGCCGTTCTTCTTTGATTATGCAAAAATATATCAGAATGCCACGTCCTTGATGTGTTGTCAATGCTTTCCATGTGTGAAGACAAGACCCTCTCCAAGTTGGTTGGCATATCTTGAACCATAGTAATTTTGGTCACTTTATAACAAAAAAGTTTAGGGTTCGAATATAAGCTTTTGCCACCTGTTTCTTCCTTTGTTGAATGTTGGCACCTGTTATATGATCCTTTGAAAAGATTCCTTTCTCAAAAATTTCTCCTCGGTCCCTCAAAACTGGTTGACTGAGTTTTAATTATGTAGCTACAGCAGTTTCGTGGCGCACTACGAAACTGCTGTGCGTTGGGCATTATTTTCAGCAGTTTCTTAGCGCGCTACGAAACTGTTGTGTATTCACCAAACCACAGTCTAATGCATTATCTACAACATGACTTTATGTTGAGATATGTCAAAGAAACAAGACTTCGAGAAATTTGTAACTCCTTCAAGTTTGTAAGCCCTTTTGGATGCACTAATCCACCATGAATCCCTGAGCACATCTTCAGATCCAGAATTGTCAAGTTCACAAGACGAGCTAAGGCACGCAAGCCTGATGCAGTTTTTTGGTTTCCCTGTACTACCTCTTGTATATAAAAGGAACAGTGGATCTTCTGCATCAAGCCATTCAACTTCACATTCGGTCATGTATTTTGGAATTGTATCCTGCCACCAGATATCTCTTCCTTTCTTCCATGGTGTGTTTTCTTTATTTAATGCAAACTCATTTGCATATGTCAAACAGACACCTACAGAAACTCCATTTTTAGATGATTCCACCTGTGCAGAGTCTACTATTTCTTTCAGATTAATAACTTTAGCACCCTGGCGGACAACATTACAAGTTAGCAGTGCTTTAGGTTTGCGGTCTACAATTCGTTGAGCAAGGGACTCTGCTGAAAATCCAGCAAATACAACCGAATGAACAACACCAATACGAGCACAAGCAAGCATTTCTATCGGCAGTTCTGCTAACATAGGCAAATAAATCCAGCCCTGTTTTTGCATCCGGAATCTCAAACATGGCATCTGTCAAAATGATCTCGAGGATAGAATGCAAACCACGGGCTCCAGTACTCTTGACCATTGCCTTCTGTGCAATCTGCCTAAGGGCATCCTCAGTGAAATGTAACTTCACATTGTTCATCTCAAACATTTTCTTGTATTGCTTTCCTAGTGCATTTTTAGGCTCCATGAGCACCTGAACAAGTTGGTCTTTAGTCAACACTGAGAGGCTAACAAGCACAAGAAATCGTCCAATGAACTCTAGTATTAAGCCATATGCAATAGGATCACTACTCTCAACCGACTCTAGCAAGGATGATGTCACCGCAGCATTTGTCAGGCCACCAGCCCTCATATTAGCTCATACAGGCGCTCCAAAGCCAATAGAAGAATCTTGCCGTCTCTCAGAAATCGTTTTCTCTAGATCCATGAAAGCCCTGCCACATATAAAGGGAATATCCTTTGTATCGATCTGAATATGATCACCACAAGGATGTTTGCGAGCTCCCTTTTCTGGAACATGTACAACTGTTTCTTCTAGCATTTTAAGTAATGCATGTTGAACATCTTTAACATTGAAATCGGCAAACATGATTAATTTATACAAAATAGACTGCACAAGTAGTAAATCTGAAGTTGCCTTCACTGGGGAAAGCGTGATCTTGGAACATTGACACCAATTGCATGATCAAAAATTTATAGCAGCACCTGCAACCGTTTCAAGCTGAAGCACCTTTACCGCATTTACTTTCTTCGGATTTGGAATTATCTTCTTGTAGGGGTTTTTCTATCTTTCTGTTCTTCAAGACATTTTGCAAATTAGAAACAAAGGAAGGCGACAAGAGCCCATTCTTCCCAGAAGTCATACTGCCAGATTGATCACAAATCGAAACCAGAATTAGAAGTTTCGGTTTTAATAGAGAATTTTCAGATTTGGTTTTGGATGGAAATCTCGATTTGAATAGTAAAGGCAAGAATCAAATTTGAAGGCTACAGAACACGCGTCAAGACTGACATGTAAGACCTTGCACATGCTATCCTTGTAAACTTCTTGCAGAAAATATGACAGCTGAGGTGAGATTTGCTATGGATCAGCATGAATTCCCGATTTCGTAGCGCAATTAGTGCAAAATTGGTGTTTTGCGCTACGAAATCACCTCGACCGAGGTTTCTGCACTATGAACTTTGAAATAGGATTGACATATGAAGCTTAGGTGCAGTGTGAGACCAGTGATGGACTAAAACAGAGAATTGACCCCATTTGACATACTAACAAGACTCTTAACAAGACTCTAAAACAAGATGAAAAGACTAGGCCCAAAACTGACACCAACCCTTTGACAAATTTAAAAAATTGATGTTCAGAATTTAAACTATTTTTTCTTGAGTGATAACAGGTGGCTCCACTTGGGATAGTGTGCCCCTATGGTACACTAAGAACATGCAGGTCCAGTGCTTTGTCTTCTTTATAACAAACATAGATTTGCTTGTCAAGCATCCCCTTCAAGCTTCTTGGGCCTTCACCTCGGGCTTAAAGCTTGATGATCACTGTGGGAGAAAGAAATCTACATCTACTGAAAAATGCTTAGTCAACCTTGAGCTTATTTGCATTGTCCTACCTACCCTATCAATTTCAAACTTCTTTCAGCTCAATCAATGTGAAATTTCCAATGTAGCCAATCATTTGTCTTATCTGATATTTGAGTCTCTTGACTGCATTCGACCTTAAAATAAGCATGATAGTGAGATGACCAAATCAGCTTATAATGTACCTGATCTTCATAATGCAAATGAAAATATAATATTGGTGTGCAAAGCTTTGCCATGTATTCACTTATAGGGTCAAAGAAGACATGGTTAATTTGATGATCACCATAACACTCTACATCTTCAGATAACTAATTCTCAACCACACAAGATTCCTTTGATATGCTATCCAACTGCTTTTCTGAATGATGCCTACAAACAATATAATTTTCCTCACTATTATGATCATTCTTTGATGTAAGCTGCTGCAAGGAATCACAAAAATGAACAACCTTTTCCTCTGCCTGAGGATTATAAAAAATTTCTTCCAATATTTCTTCTTGGTGTTTGCAATCAATTTCATATTCTTTATGATCAAAAGACTAGCAAGTTTGCTGCATCTTCTCATTCATATCAACGGATGAAACATGGTTTTCATGGTAAACCCCTGCTGATCTTCATGCTGCATTTCATGAGATGTTATACTTTCTTCTTGGTGTTGAAATGCGTTGTTATGAGGAGCCTCTAAAATTTCTTCATCCATAAATTCATCATCATCATAACAATCCTCCAAGTACTGAATAAGACTTAAAGAATGTCTACAACAATCTTTGAGCAACAATAAGGAAGGATGACATTCTTTATACATCTCATAGAATTCATCATGAAAATTAGCAAGAGAATATATTGAACCATTTTCCAAACTTTTATACCAAGACCATGCTTTTCCTTCTAAAGTGGTCATAAACATCCTCATGAGACAATCTTCAGGGAACTGAACCTTAAGATTGCGTACATGCATATGAAACCTAACCAAATGAAGAGCAGCATTGTCTTTCTTTTCATCTTTGAATATTGGAAGATCCTCTAACCAATCAACCTTTGGCATAGGATTTGGAAAACCAGGGATATGAGACCGATTCATAGGAGCATACCTGGCATTCATTCTTGCAGTGGAACTCATCTTGAAACTTCATCAAGCTATTGATCTTCTAGCAGTGGAGTCACCTTTCAATTTGTTATTTGATGTGTGGAGTCGCCAAGGTAGATTTGCAGCCTCAAAATGATGTCTGAGCTCCTGCTACCTTCAGAAGTTCAGCTTCTTAATTTCGGGAATGAATAGACTTCAGGCTCCCGGCAGACGCTCCAAAATGTTATCTCAAAATCGGGCCCTAGAAGGCTGCAGACCAGGAAGACTTCAAGTAACTGTTTCAAACCTACTTTTGGCTGAGGTTTAGCCTCCCCAACCTGAGAGGGCTCTCTCAAAGGATTAAAGGTTTTCGATTATGATCAAGATGGCTAACTCTTGTGAAACAAAGGTAAAATGTGAGTGGTGGAAACACAATTAGAAACTATTCATTGGGCCATGGAGTCAAGGTGTGTTTCAGTACAACAATGAGATTAAATCCACATGGAAGTCAGGGCATAGAGGGCTTTCACATAGAAGTAGAACAGAGATATAGTGTAGGAACACAGTCCACAAATACATGAAGGAAATTAGAGCATCTTCAAACGAGTTCTAAGTAACATGTATCTGTACTACTGCAAGTAAGTATAGGAAAGAGACCATGAAGAAAATCAAACATTAAAAAAACCTTGCTGAAATCTGAGTAGTGAAATCAACTCCTTATATTATCCTGACAACATACCGTCACATACAATAACACAAAGTTCTCTCTTTCTTTGAGAATTTCCTCCTCCTGAGTACATTGTTGTTCCTACTATATATAGAATTCTTTACAAGACTGAGCTTCCTCCTCCAGCCCGAGGGGAACTCCAATTCTGCTTGATATGACACCTATTCAAATTCTAACTACCTATTAAATGTAACAAACTGCTAACTGGACTTTTTAAGAGATCTAAGTCAAATAGGAGTCTAACTCCATATCATGCTAATAATAGCCTTAATTACAATTATTCTCACTCTTTGACAAGTGGTATTTTTAGTTTTGGCTGAGGTAGGTGTTTGTAGCTGCCTGCTTGCCCTTAATGTCACATCTTCTCCATTGCCCCTGAAAAGTAGGAAAATGCCCCTGTTTATCTGCCTTTAGTTTTCCTCAATGATATTCGAAACCAATGAGCCATGCTGTTCTTCTTTGATTATTCAAAAATATATAAGAATGCCACGTCCTTGATGTGGTGTCAACGCTTTCCATGTGTGAAGACAAGACCCTCTCCAAGCTGTCTGACATATCTTGAACCATAGTAATTCTGGTCACTTTATAACAAAAAAGTTTAGGGTTCGAATATAAGCTTCTGCCACCTGTTTCTTCCTTTGTTGAATGTTGGCACCTGTTATATGATCCTTTGAAAAGATTCCTTTCTCAAAAATTTCTCCTCGGTCCCTCAAAACTGGTTGACTGAGTTTTAATTATGTAGCTACAGCAGTTTCGTGGCGCGCTACGAAACTGCTGTGCGTTGGGCATTATTTTCAGCAGTTTCGTAGCGCGCTACGAAACTGCTGTGTATTCACCAAACCACAGTCTAATGCATTATCTACAGCATGACTTTATGTTGAGATATGTCAAAGCAACAAGACTTCGAGAAATTTGCAGCTCCTTCAAGTTTGTAAGCCCTTTTGGATGCACCAATCCACCATGAATCCCTGAGCACATCTTCAGATCCAGAATTGTCAAGTTCACAAGACGTGCTAAGGCACGCAAGCCTGATGCAGTTTTTGGTTTCCCTGTACTACCTCTTGCATATAAAAGGAACAGTGGATCTTCTGCATCAAGCCATTCAACTTCACATTCGGTCATGTATTTTGGAATTGTATCCTGCCACCAAATATCTCTTCCTTTCTTCCATGGTTTGTTTTCTTTATTTAATGCAAACTCATTTGCATATGTCAAACAGACACCTACAGAAACTCCATTTTTAGATGATTCCACCTGTGCAGAGTCTACTATTTCTTTCAGATTAATAACTTTAGCACCCTGGCGGACAACATTACAAGTTAGCAGTGCTTTAGGTTTGTGGTCTACAATTCGTTGAGCAAGGGCTCTGCTGAAAATCCAGCAAATACAACCGAATGAACATCACCAATATGAGCACAAGCAAGCATTTCTATCGGTAGTTATGTTAAACATAGGCAAATAAATCCAGCCCTGCTTTTGCATCCGGAATCTCAAACATGGCATCTATCAAAATGATCTCGAGGATAGAACGCAAACCACGGGCTCCAATACTCTTGACTATTGCCTTCTGTGCAATTTGCCTAAGGGCATCCTCAGTGAAATGTAACTTCACATTGTTCATCTCAAATATTTTCTTGTATTGCTTTCCTAGTGCATTTTTAGGCTCCATGAGCACCTGAACAAGTTGGTCTTCAGTCAACGCTGAGAGGCTAACAAGCACAAGAAAACGTCCAATGAACTCTGGTATTAAGCCATATGCAATAAGATCACTACTCTCAACCGACTCTAGCAAGGATGATGTCATCGCAGCATTTGTCAGGCCACCAACCCTCATATTATCTCGTACAGGCACTCCAAAGCCAATAGAAGAATCTTGCCGTCTCTCAGAAATCGTTTTCTCTAGATCCACGAAAGCCCTGCCATGTTGGGTCCCTATAATACTAGTGATTACCCCATTACTATTGTAGTTATACCCCTTATTAATATTGTTGTGCCCCTATTGCCCCCATATTGTTATTACTGTGCCCCATAGAATCCCTCTATTGTTATTTTTGTGGCTTTATATTATTATTGTTAGGTCGGCTGGATTATATTGTGACTCCTTAGACTCCTATATATAGAAAGGAGGTTTTGTCATTTGAATCATCAAAGAATTGTTCATTTATGTAATGTAAAGGAGGTTGCCCCCTCGAAGAGGCTGAATTCTAAGGCGTTGATTTATCTTTTCTATCTTTTCTTGAGCTGGTTTCATAACATTTGGTATCAGAGCTTTGGATTCTAGGGTTTCGCTGCTCCAAACAGGTCATCGTGGAATTTTCGCTATAACTTTTTTTCTGTGACGTTTCAGAAGTTGCAAAAAAAACCATTTGAGAAGAAATCACGCTGAACCTTGGGTCCGAATTTCAGAGCTTTTTGCGCTATATTTGCGGAGATATGATCTGAGGAAGTTGGTCTTTTTGCAGACTCCTGAATTACATTCCAAACAGGTGACCTGGGGAAAATCGTCATAACTTTCTCTCTGGGGATCGGATTGAAATTTCGTAAGAAGGTACAAAAAGAGGACGGACTGTAGTTTCTTGTATGCATTTTCAGATCCAAAGGTCGAAACAGTGACTCGTGGCACGTCGTACAAGTTTGCTCTACTGAACTAGTCTAAAATCAAGTCACTGTGGGAGATTTCGCATAACTCTTCCTTGGAGAATCCAATTTGGGTCAGACTTGTGGCATTGGAAAGAGGACGCAGAAGGCTACTACAGGTCACAATTTTAGAACTGGATGATATGAAATTACAGAGATACATCAGATTCAATATCAGGCTTCTACAAAGTGAAAAAAGGTGTGTAGTTTTTTTAAATTTTTGCGTAAGCTTGGTTTGAAGGAATTCAAAGGGAATAGTAAAGCATTATTATCGGTAACTGATGCCCCGAGGAAAGAAAATGCAAACACCTAGTAAGAAACCTGAAAGCTCTAGCATGACTCATGAAGAAGAGGAAGAAATGCTACATGATATATCAAAATTACAAGAACAAGTGCAACAAATGTCACGCTCACAAAAGCTAACAGAAGCTAAGATAAATGGCGTGGAATCTAAGATAAAGGGCATGGAAGCTAAGATGGATGATTCAAAGACAGATTTGAAGAGAGACATGGCAGATTTGAAGACAGACATGGACGAATTGAAGATAAATATGAATAAGTTGCTACAAGAAATGGGCACTAAGGGTGAAAGGGTACTAAAGGAAACTCATGATGAGAATAAAAGAAATGTTAATCATGATTCCATAGATGCTAATGTTGGATCGAAGACTCACCATATTCCAAAAATCGATATGAGGAAGTTTGATGGCAAGGATCCCGCCACATGGATATTACAGATGGAGCAATTCTTCGATCTCAATAATGTGCAAAACACACAAAAGGTACGTATGGCAACTTTATATTTGGAACCAAATCAGTTTGTATGGTATCAATGGCTTTGCTCTCGTAAACAATTTATCACTTGGGCAATTTTTACGGAAGAATTGATAGCACATTATGAGGATACAAAAAGCAACACTTTTTTTAGCCAATTGATAAGTCTCAAACAAAAGGGTTCAATAATGGAGCACATTGAGGAGTTCCAAAAATTGAACATAAGGGTAAAAGATATTCCAGAGGAGCATAGGATTGATGTGTTCATAGGGTCTTTAAAGGATAATATCCAACATGATGTTCGCCTTTGGGAACCTGATTCATTAGAGAAGGCATTCAGGTTAGCAAGAAAAATGCAAAATTATGGCAACCAGGAAGCATACCACTCACAACTATAAAGACGGAAGTGTTGTTGCCCCTAGTCTTCCACAACCTATAAGGTTGACACCACAACAATTGGAAGAAAAAAGAGCAAAAGGGCTTTGTTACAGTTGTGATAGCAAATACACTAAAGGTCATAAGTGTGCTGAGAAGAAATTATTCTACATAGATTGTGAAGAGGAAGAAGAAAAGGAGCAAGAAAGGTCAAAAGAAGAGGATATACTCCAGGAACAAAGCCTAGATGAAGAACAAATAAATCCGACCATATCTTGTAATGCATTGGCGGGAATTACCACTCCTCAAACCATCAAGATAGAAGGACAAATCAAGAAGAAAAAGGTAATAGTGTTGATTGATTCAGGAAGCACCCACAATTTTATTCATTGTAAGGTAGCAAAAGAATTGAATTGCTTCCTATATCCAGCACCAGAGTGTCAAGTGATGATTGCAAATGGAGGAACAATAAATTGCTCTGGAAAGTGCCATAATATCAAGCTATCCATGGGAGAATATGTATTGACTAGCCCAATGCTTTCCATTCCAATGGGAGGTGCTGATGTTGTACTAGGAGTCCAATGGCTACAATCCTTGGGTACAATAGCTTTTAATTTTCAAGAACTTTTCATGAAATTTTCTATGGAAGGAAAGGAAGTTGAATTAAGGGGTATTGCAGGGAAACCAGGAAAGATAATCAGCTCTAATGGTATGACAAAGCTTCTAAAAAAGGAGCAAAGAGGTGTAATTGCACAATTATGTTCGCTAGATGTTTCCACATTGGAATCATCTATTTCTCCAGATCTCCAAAAAGTCCTGGACAATCATTCCAAGGTATTTGAGACTCCCAAAGGTCTCCCACCTATGCGTGATCATGATCATGCTATTCATCTGATTCCAGGAAGTGTTCCTCCAAACATCAGGCCGTACAGATATCCCTATGTCCAAAAAAGTGAAATTGAACGTATGGTTGCAGAAATGCTAGAGGCTGGTATAATTCAACCGAGTCAAAGTTCTTTCTCTGCTCCAGTAGTATTGGTGCACAAGAAGGATGGATCATGGCGCATGTGTCCGGATTATAGGGAGCTCAACAAGCTCACTATTAAAGATAAGTTCCCCATTCCTGTCATTGATGAATTACTGGATGAATTGCATGGATCAATTTACTTCACCAAGTTGGATCTTCGTTCAGGATATCATCAAATCAGAATGAAGATTGAAGACATTCCGAAAACAACATTTAGAACTCATGAGGGTCATTATGAATTTTTGGTCATGCCTTTTGGCCTTACCAATGCACCTTCAACATTTCAAGGTTTGATGAATTCAATTTTCAAACCATTCCTTAGAAAATTTGTGTTAGTATTTTTTGATGATATACTAATCTACAGCAAGTCTTGGAAGGATCATGTTGAACATGTTGACAGGGTGCTACAACTATTGGAGGAGAAACAATTATATGCAAAAAGATCCAAATGTTTCTTTGGAGTCCAGGAGGTGGAATATTTGGGTCATATTGTATCTCATGAAGGAGTTAAGGTAGACCCTAGCAAAATTAAAGCCATTAAGGAATGGAAAATCCCCACATCCATAAAGCATCTGCGAGGATTTCTTGGGTTGACAGGGTATTATCGCAAGTTTGTTAAGAATTATGGGAGAATAGCAGCACCTCTAACAACATTATTGAAGAAAGATGCATTTTCATGGACTCCGGAAGCAACAAAGGCCTTTGAACATCTTAAAGAGGCAATGTGCCAAGCACCGGTCTTAGCTACACCGGACTTCACAAAAACCTTTATTGTGGAATGTGATGCTTCAGGAAATGGAATTGGTGCTGTTCTAATGCAAGATGAAAGACCCATTGCTTTTGAAAGTCGTCCAATCAAGGGAAAGTTTTTAAGCAAAGCTATTTATGAGAAGGAAATGTTGGCAATACTCCATGCACTTAAGAAATGGCGACCCTACCTAATGGGAAGACACTTCAAGGTAAAAACGGATCATGATAGCCTTAAATACTTTTTAGAACAAAGATTATCCTCTGAAGAGCAACAAAAGTGGGTCACAAAGATGTTGGGTTATGACTTTGAAATCATCTACAAAAAAGGGAAGCAAAATGTGGTGGCAGATGCACTCTCAAGAAAGGATGAGGATGTGGAAGCATTGTTGTGCGCCATTTCTATTATCCAACCAGATTGGATAAACGAAGCAAGGGAGGAATGGAAGAATGACGAAGAAGTGTGGGCACTTATTCGAAAGCTACAACAAGATTCCAGTACGTCTGATACATTTAGCTGGAAAATGATTCGTTATGGTACAAAGATCGCTTATACCTCTGTAAGAATTCCCAGCTAAAACAAAAGATTCTTATGGAATTGCACACTTCTCCCTTAGGAGGGCACTCAGGATTTTTAAAAACTTACCACAGGGTTAAGAAGGAATTTTTTTGGGATGGCCTTAAATCAGATATTCAAAAGTTTGTGGCGGAATGTTTGGTTTGCCAACAAAATAAAGTTGAAACAATTAAGACACCGGGTCTATTACAACCTTTATCCATTCCAAGCCAACGTTGGGAGGAGGTTTCAATGGATTTTATCACAGGTTTACCCAAGTCTGAGGGAAAGAGTGTCATCATGGTGGTAGTTGACAGACTTACCAAGTATGCACACTTTTGTGCATTATCACATCCATTTAAAGCCAGTACAGTTTCTACTGCATTTATGGAAACAATTCAAAAGCTACATGGAAACCCAAAGATTATTGTAAGTGACAGAGATCCCATTTTCACTGGAAATTTTTGGACAGAATTATTTTCTTGTCTTGGTACTCAGTTAGCTCATAGCTCATCTTATCATCCTCAATCTGATGGGAAAACTGAGATAGTAAACAAATGTTTGGAAGGATATCTTCGTTGCTTTGTATCTGATAAACAGACACAATGGGTCAAATGGTTGCCTCTGGCTGAATGGTGGTATAACACTTCCTTCCATACAGCAACAAAAATGACCCCATTTATGGCACTTTATGGGTATCAACCACCATCCATCACATCATATTTAAGAGAAAATTCTAAGGTTCAGGCAGTGGAACATCACATCGAACATCAACAACAAGTCCTCCAACTCTTAAAGGATAACCTCGTGTTGGCACAAATAGAATGAAACAACAGGCAGATCAACATCGCAGTGAAAGAAGTTTTGATGTAGGTGATTGGGTATTCCTACGGCTACAACCATATAAGCAAATGTCCCTCAAGCAAGCTAAGAAGGATAATAAATTATCACCAAAGTATTATGGTCGTACAAGGTGTTGCAAAAGATTGGTACTATGGCATACAAATTGGAGCTTCCTGCAGCTTCTCGATTGCACCCAGTTTTCCATGTTTCATGTTTAAAGAAGGTTATAGGCGACAAGCTCCCAGTTCAAACAATATTGCCAGAACTTGACGAGGAAGGAAAAATTATATTGGAACCGGAAGCAGTCACAGAAACAAGAACTCGACAGCTACGAAATCGATCAATTTCAGAGTATCTTATCAAGTGGAAGAACTTATCCGTTGAAGATTCCACATGGGAGGATGAGAATTTTATGCAGAAGTATCCAGAACTACTCAAGCGTTGAGGACAACACTTTTTTGAAGGAGAGGGGCATGTTGGGTCCCTATAATACTAGTGATTACCCCATTACTATTGTAGTTATACCCCTTATTAATATTGTTGTGCCCCTATTGCCCCATATTGTTATTACTGTGCCCCATAGAATCCCTCTATTGTTATTTTTGTGGCTTTATATTATTATTGTTAGGTCGGCTGGATTATATTGTGACTCCTTAGACTCCTATATATAGAAAGGAGGTTTTATCATTTGAATCATCGAAGAATTGTTCATTTATGTAATGTAAAGGAGGTTCCCCCTCGAAGAGGCTGAATTCTAAGGCGTTGATTTATCTTTTCTATCTTTTCTTGAGCTGGTTTCATAATTGACCCAAATATTCCACCTCCTGGACTCAAAAGAAACATTTGGATCTTTTTGCATATAATTGTTTCTCCTTCAATAGTTGTAGCACCCTGTCAACATGTTCAACATGATCCTTCCAAGACTTGCTATAGATTAGTATATCATCAAAAAATACTAACACAAATTTCCTCAGGAATGGTTTGAAAATTGAATTCATCAAACCTTGAAATGTTGAAGGTGCATTGGTAAGGCCAAAAGGCATGACCAAAAATTCATAATGACCCTCATGAGTTCTAAATGTTGTTTTCGGAATGTCTTCAATCTTCATTCTGATTTGATGATATCCCGAACAAAGATCCAACTTGGTGAAGTAAATTGATCCATGCAATTCATCTAGTAATTCATCAATGACAGGAAAGGGGAACTTATCTTTAATAGTGAGCTTGTTGAGCTCCCTGTAATCCGGACACATGCGCCATGATCCATCCTTCTTGTGCACCAATACTACTGGAGCAGAGAAAGAACTTTGACTCGGTTGAATTATACCAGCCTCTAGCATTTCTGCAACCAATCGTTCAATTTCACTCTTTGGACATAGGGATATCTGTACGCCCTGATGTTTGGAGGAACACTTCCTGGAATCAGATGAATAGCATGATCATGATCACGCATAGGTGGGAGACCTTTGGGAGTCTCAAATACCTTGGAATGATTTTCTAGGACTTTTTGGAGATCTGGAGAAATAGATGATTCCGATGTGGAAACATCTAGCGAACATAATTGTGCAATTACACCTATTTGTTCCTTTTTTAGAAGCTTTGTCATACCATTAGAGTTGATTATCTTTCCTGGTTTCCCTACAATACCCCTTAATTCAACTTCCTTTCCTTCTGCAAAAAATTGATGAAAAGTTCTTGAAAATTAAAAGCTATTGTACCCAAGGATTGTAGCCATTGGACTCCTAGTACAACATCAGCACCTCCCATTGGAATGGAAAGCATTGGGCTAGTCAATACATATTCTCCCATCGATAGCTTGATATTATGGCACTTTCCAGAGCAATTTATTGTTCCTCCATTTGCAATCATCACTTGACACTCTGGTGCTAGATATAGGAAGCAATTCAATTCTTTTGCTACCCTACAATGAATAAAATTGTGGGTGCTTCCTGAATCAATCAACACTATTACCTTTTTCTTCTTGATTTGTCCTTCTATCTTGATGGTTTGAGGAGTGGTAATTCCTGCCAATGCATTACAAGATATGGTCGGATTTATTTGTTCTTCATCTAGGCTTTGTTCCTGGAGTATATCCTCTTCCTTTGACCTTTCTTGCTCATTTTCTTCTTTTTCTTCACAATCTATGTAGAATAATTTCTTCTCAGCACACTTATGACCTTTAGTGTATTTGTTATCACAACTGTAACAAAGCCCTTTTGCTCTTTTTTCTTCCAATTGTTGTGGTGTCAACCTTATAGGTTGTGGAAGACTAGGGGCAACAACACTTCCGTCTTTATAGTTGTGAGTGGTATGTTTCCTGGTTGCCATAATTTTGCTTTCCATTTTTCTTGCTAACCTGAATGCCTTCTCTAATGAATCAGGTTCCCAAAGGCGAATATCATGTTGGATATTATCCTTTAAAGACCCTATGAACACATCAATCCTATGCTCCTCTAGAATATCTTTTACCCTTATGTTCAATTTTTGGAACTCCTTAATGTGCTCCATTATTGAACCCTTTTGTTTGAGACTTATCAATTGGCTAAAAAAAGTGTTGCTTTTTGTATCCTCATAATGTGCTATCAATTCTTCCATAAAAATTGCCCAAGTGATAAATTGTTTACGAGAGAAAAGCCATTGATACCATACAAACTGATTTGGTTCCAAATATAAAGTTGTCGTACGTACCTTTTGTGTGTTTTGCACATTATTGAGATCGAAAAATTGCTCCATCTGTAATATCCATGTTGCAGGATCCTTGCCATCAAACTTCCTCATATCGATTTTTGGAATATGGTGGGTCTTCGATCCAACATTAGAGTCTATGATATCATGATTAACATTTCTTTTGTTCGCATCATGAGTTTCCTTTACTACCTTTTCACCATTAGTAAGTATTTCTTGTAGAAAATTTGTCAAATCTGTCTTCATATCTGTCATGCCTGTCTTCAAGTTTGTGTTCAAATCTATCTTCAATTCTTCCATGTCTGTCTTCAAATCTGTCTTCCAATCATCCATCTTAGCTTCCACGCCCTTTATCTTAGATTCCATGCCATTTATCTTAGATTCCACGCCATTTATCTTAGCTTCTGTTAGCTTTTGTGAGCGTGACATTTGTTGCACTTGTTCTTGTAATTTTGATATATCATGTAGAATTTCTTCCTCTTCTTCATGAGTCATGCTAGAGCTTTCAGGTTCCTTACTAGGTGTTTGCATTTTCTTTCCTCGGGGCATCAGTTACCAATAATAATGCTTTACTATGCCCTTTGAATTCCTTCAAACCAAGCTTATGCAAAAATTTAAAAAAAACTACACACCTTTCTTCACTTTGTAGAAGCCTGATATTGAATTTGATGTATCTCTTTAATTTTAGATCATCCAGTTCTGAAATTGCAACCTATAGTAGCCTTCTGCGTCGTCTTTCCAATTCCACAAGTCTGACCCAAATTGGTTTCTCCAAGGAGGCGTTATGTGAAATATCCCACAATGACTTGATTATAGACTAGTTCAGTAGAGCAAACTTGTACGACGTACCACGAGTCACTATTTCAACTTATGGATCTAAAAAATGCATGCAAGAAACTACAGTCCGTCCTCTTTCTGTACCTTCTTACAAAATTTCAATCCGATCCCCAGAGAGAACGTTATGACGATTTTCCCCAAGTCACCTATTTTGAATGTAATTCAGGAGTCTGCAAAAAGACCAACTTTCTCCGATCATATCTCCGCAAATATCGTGCGAAAAGCTCTGAAATTCAGACCCAAGGTTCAGCACGATTTCTTCTCAAATGGGTTTTTTTTGCAAATTTTGAAACATCACAAAAGAAAAGTTTTAGTTAAAATTCCACGATGACCTGTTTGGAGCAACGAAACCCTAGAATCCAAAGCTTTGATACCAAATGTTATGAAACTAGCTCAAGAAAAGATAGAAAAGATAGATCAATGCCTTAGAATTCAACCTCTTCGAAGGGGCAACCTCTTTTACATTACATAAATGAACAATTCTTCAATGATTCAAATGACAAAACCTCCTTTCTATATATAGGAGTCTAAGGAGTCACAATATAATCCAGCCGACCTAACAATAATAATATAAAGCCACAAAAATAACAATAGAGGGATTCTATGGGGCACAGAAATAACAATATGGGGGTAATAGGGGCACAACAATATAAATAAGGGGTATAACTACAATAGTAATGGGGTAATCACTAGTATTATAGGGACCCAACACATATAAAGGGAATATCCTTTGTATCGATCTGAATATGATCACCACAAGGATGTTTGCGAGCTCCCTTTTCTGGAACATGTACAACTGTTCCTTCTAGCATTTTAAGTAATGCCTGCTGAACAGCTTTAACATTGAAATCAACAACCATGATTAATTTATACAAAATAGACTGCACAAGTAGTAAATCTGAAGTTGCCTTCACTGGAGGAAAGCGTGATCTTGGAACATTGACACCAATTGCACGATCAAAAACTTATAGCAACACCTGCAGCCGTTTCAAGCTGAAGCACCTTTACCGCATTTACTTCCTTCAGATTTGGAATTATCTTCTTCTGGGGGTTTTTCTATCTTTCTGTTCTTCAAGACATTTTGCAAATTAGAAACAAAGGAAGGTGGCAAGAGCCCATTCTTCCCAGAAGTCATACTGCCAGATTGATCACAAATCGAAACCAGAATCAGAAGTTTCGGTCTTAATAGAGAATTTTTAGATTTGGTTTTGGATGGAAATCTCGATTTGAATAGTACAGGCAAGAATCAAATTTGAAGGCTACAGAACACGCGTCAAGACCGACATGTAAGACCTTGCACATGCTATCCCCATAAACTTCTTGCAGAAAATATGACAGTTGGGGTGAGATTTGCTATGGATCAGCACGAATTCCTGATTTCGTAGCGCAGTTAGTGCAAAATCGGTGTTTTGCGCTATGAAATCACCTCGACCAAGGTTTCTGCACTATGGACTTTGAAATAGGATTGACATATGGAGCTTAGGTGCAGTGTGAGACCAGTGATGGACTAAACAGAGAATTGACCCCATTTAACATACTAACAAGACTCAAACAAGATGAAAAGACTAGGCCCAAAACTGACACCAACCCTTTGACAAATTTAAAAAATTGATGTTCAGAATTTAAACTATTTTTTCTTGAGTGATAACAGGTGGCATCTTCAGTCTTTGTAGAATAGAAACTACATGTAATTTTTCATATCTATATATATATATACCCACTTGTAAGTGAGAGAGATTTTACTCACAACTAAAAAAGAGTTTTTAAAAAACAATTGACTCATTAGGAGTGATCGGCTATAAGTAAGATTTGAGCTTAGTGGAGAGGATATCAATCTGTCTTTTGAAACCAAATTGAATATATATATATATATATTTCCAACTTTACAATGTTACAAAATTTCCATGTAACCATCTCTCTTCATGACCACATTTGAGTAATAGTAAAAAAATTCCACTTCTCTGTAGACTTGATTTTTTTGGTTTCTATACTCATTTTAATTCAAATTAAATCACAATATGTGGGTCAGAGTTTACGCACAACTCCCTTGCCATGCTCACATTGGGCCCATTTGAGGTATTACTTCAATAACACAAAGTTGTGACTCCTCCCTTTGAATGATTGATCCAAAGAACTCTTTTGAAAGTTGCTTTGGATAGAAAGGAAATAGGTCATTGGGTTATTTTTAAGGATCACTAATTGGGCACTTTCGTAATATTTGCCTAATGGAAGGAAATATGTCATTGAGCTATTTTAAAATATTTCCTGTAAGGATATTTGAAAGATCAACCCAATGTAAGGAATGCTACGGGAATTTTGAGGTATAAAATGGACCTCCTAAGGAAATTATAAAATAATAGTAAAATTAATAAAATAATATTAGATTACATCATCAAATATTAGAGAGAAAAAAGAAAAAAAATTGTTTTTCAACTCGTATTTTCGACTTATATCCCTAGGGGTTTACTCAAATTTTGAGGAGAAACACTCGTTGGATGCATAATTTGATTCCTCATTTAAGGAGTACCCATGTTCCATACTTTCGATAGACTCTGCTACACAAAAAATGAGAAATACGTTAAAAACATGATTGCAATCACGATTGTTCATGTATTTCTCATTTTTTGTGTAGCAAGGTCCATCAAAAGTATGGAACTTGGGTACTTCTTGGATGAGGAATTAAATTTTCCATCCAACGAGTACTCCCGCTCAAAATTTGAGAAAAACCTTAGGCAAATAAGTTGAAAATACGAGTTGAAAAAAATAGTTTTATTATTTTTTAATCCTTTTATTTTTTACTCCAAAATGGTGAATCATCCCTCATGGTTGACATCATTATATTAAATCCTATTGGTTGTTATAAAGTTTATTTTGGTTGTACATTTTTCTTAGGAGGTCCATTTTCGACCTCAAAATTCCCTTAATGAAAGGTCACTAGGTCATTTGAAAGATTGTCCATCAAACACTTTTGAAAGAGATGTGAAGAAAAGGACCATGAGGCCATTTTTGAAAAATCATCCATTGGGCATTTTCTAAAGGTCTACAAAATGCAACGAAATAAACCATCACACTATTTCAAAAGATCATGTATTAGGTGCTCTATAAATATCATCATGATGGAGGAAATGGACCACCAAGTCATTTTGAAAGATCCCTCGTTAGATGCTTTCAAAATCTTTCCTTGACACAAGGAAATAGGTCATTTGGTTGTTTTGAAATATTGCTCATTAAATGCTTTTGAAAACTTGGCCCTCTATATTGAGCCTCTTTGAAGATGTGATCATGCCATTTTGAAAGATGGAACAAGCCATCAAGCCTACTTTGAAAAATCATATCACCTGATTTCAATGTATCACTCAATTGGATTAAATAAGATAATAGGCTCCTAAAAAACAAAGGTCATTGGCCTTATTTGAAGTGAGTACTTTGAATTTCAATATAAAGAGGCTTATACTGCTTATTTGAAGAACACCTTCAACGGAAACAAAATGACCCCAAAGTTGGTGAAAAGGCTTTAGACAATATTCACAATTAAAAAGTTTGAAGGCATATTCAATGTAATGTGCTCCATATTGGAATTTGACATGTAACCATGCATATAAGCACAAATGATTTGAATTGGATATGGCCATAACCATAGAACTTCCAATGTGTACCTTATATCTAGAACAAATAAACTATAAGACAACTTCAAATATAAAAAACATGCAATGACTTCGTGGGGGACCTGACGGGCCTTCGAAGTCTTGGCTTGGGCATGTCATCCACTCTGTAGACGATCCCAAACTTATTCTAGAACTTGACAGGCCTCCAATGTCTCCAATGTCTTCAACGTCTTGACTTGGGCATGTGCTCCACTCTATAGACGCTCCCATACAGTCTAGATCCTGACATGCCTCCAACATCTTCAATTGGGTTGGTGCTCCACTTTGAAAATTCTCCTAGAATTCTCCTAGATCCTGACATGCCTCCAAACACTTGAATTGGATGGGAACTCCACTTTGTAGATGTAACAGTCGTGGTGAAAATTCCATGTAATAAAAGTTAATAAAGGAAAAAATACTAAACATGGTTGATGGGACACTTATTCCAAGTTGAATGTTGGGCAAGGCATCCTAGTGGATGTTCATTTGATTGTTTATGGCTAAGGAAATTGGCAAAGGCAATGGCTAAGGATTTGGAAAGGGAAAATGGCATTTTTGGCACATTTATTTATGAAAATAACGGAAATTAGGAGAAAATGGAGGTGAAAGGTCACATGTTGCATGTGAGGAGGAAATTGAAAGAAAATAATGGAAAATGAAGAAAATAAAGGCCTCATTCATAAAAAGGCTTATGAGAATCAGTTGGTAACTTTTTGTTAGTTGAGTTTTGGAGCTTTCTCATTATTCTCTCTCTCTCTCTCTCTCTCTCACTCTTGGACACTTAGAGTTTTCTTGGAGCAATTTTGGCATTGGAGCAAGAAAGGAAAAGAAGGCAAGAGGAAGCAAAGATTATGCAGGGAAAGGCAAGATCAAGCAACTACAACAGGCTTCATTACAGGTATCGACTTGCATGTGTATTTTTCTTGCTAGACTTGGCATGCATGACATTGCATGTGGTTCTTTTCTATCATGGCATGGATTTTGTCAGGTGTAACAGTGTTTTTCAGCCTAGCCTTGCCATTTCCGAATAGCCATGGTGTGATGGGGTTCTCATGTTTTGGTTGAGTTGGATTACTGGATGGATTCGAAGTTGAGTGGGGTGGATCTCTGAATGATAGAGCACATGGCCTAGTGGTCCTTGAACCAGACTGTGGATCACGGTAAATCCACTGGCCTAGTGACCCCTGAGCCAGATTGTGGGTTGCGATAAAGCCATGATTATGTTGCCTCGGTGGGTCTAGGAATCCTTTTTGGTGAATGGCAGGATATACGGTAAAGCCAAGAGGTGGTTTTCTCTCTGTTGGGCCTAGTAATCCTGGGTTTGGGATATGTGGTAAAGCTTGGAGAGTGGGTCTCGGTTTAGGGCCTAGAAATCCGGGTTTGGATTGCGGTAAAGCTTGGGAGGCTAGGAGACAGGAAAATTCCTCACGGTGTAGGTGGATAAATTCGATGGCATCCATGCTTGTTTGGCCTAGTGACCAAGTGGAGTTCATGGTAAAGCCTATTATGATGTGTTCATTGTGCTGGCCTAGTGATACGAAATGCATTACAGTAAAGCCTGGTTTCTATTGATGAGGGTGAGGTGGTTTAGCCTCAGTATGACCTGGTTGGTTATTTTAGTTTGATTCCCATATTCATGCTTGGAATATGGTACGGGGGTGAATGGTTGAAGAGAAATTTGGCTCAACCATTCTATGGTCGGGTGGATCGTGGTAGTCCCATCTTCGGTTGGTTTATTGCATTCATTAATGAGAAATTCATTCCCTTGATTTTCATGTGTAAATGTACTGATGTATATGTGGACTCTATGGTTGATATGTTTATGATATTTTTGTCCCTATTATGTTGGATATATGTATGTTTTATGACAGTAGCTATGTATGGCTCTCAACATGCTTTTACTTGTAAATGAATGGATAATGTATCTAAGGCCTAATAGATGATAATTCAACAAATGACATGAGGGAACAATGGTTCATAGCGATTCTCAGATAAGTATGAGATCCACACACTTAATTCTGTTGTTTACACTTGTAGGTTACATGTTGATGATATGTTTGGCGAAATTCCTGTCATAGCTAGTAGGGGTCTGGTTAAGGTCTTGTTCAAATTATTTCTTTGGCATCATTTTTTTCCTATACTTTTAATGATTTTAAGCTATCACTCCATTTTGGGTAGTGACCTGGGCTCTGGGCCTGAAAAAGTGGCTTAAATCCCATGTTCGCTGGCATAGAACTAACAATTTTAGTCTCTAGTCGCTGGTAGGCAAGCCTGTGTGAGCGACTTTGGGTTTCTCAACACTCTTTTTCCCATAGCATGGGAGCGACTGAGGCCTAAGATGTCCATAACAGTAGTGGGACCTAGTGATAACTTGTCTGAGTGGATGACTTGTCTCCTGAGGATTCTAAAGCTGATGTTGGATGACTATGTGTGATGTTTTCGTTGATTCCACTTCCTTAAGGTCACATAGGAGGTCAAATCCAATCATAGTAGCCTCTCGTCTCATGTTTACTCCAATTGGCTAGTTACTTGGGTAAATGTGGGAGGAGGGTGTTACAGAGTGGTATCGGAGCATGGTTCACCCCTCAGACTGGATGAGCGGTGTGCATTGGTCATGTATGCATGCCAATTGCATGTGTGTCTCTTACACTTACATTCCATGTGCTTGTTATATTTTCTTGATGATTGATTATGGTCAAAGTAAGGTTGTCATGGAGAATTTGATGATTTATTTTGTGGAATGCATCGTCATGAGTATATGAATGGTTACATATTGTTAGATGTCGCTTACATGTTGATTGTATGTCACCTACTTTTATCCTTGTATGTCAGGTGCATTCTTGAATGTTTTGATTACATGTGTTAGCCTTGTAGGTTGATTACAAGAATTGATCGCTTATGCTCCACTACATGGATTATGCATATGTGTAGTTGATTATGCATTGCTTATGCATGTTGATGGTTGCATGTGGCAATGTGTACAATGGAGTAATGGTTGTTGTCATGCATGAGGTCATAACATGCATTGTTGATATGGTTTTGCATTGATGACTAGACCCTAGCTAGAATGATATTTATGTGTTAATGCACTTACTTGTTATACGGCTATATGATGTTATGATTATGTTATACATGTATCATGCTGATTTGTTGATCTAACATACGAGGTATCCTCCCTGAATTATGCTAAGGTGTGTTGATTTATTCTGATTTGTTTTATCTGACATATTATGCATTGTACGAAAAAGATCAAATGGCTAGCAAGGTGGTAGACTGCATAGAATCCCCCTATGCATCAGATGAGCGGCTTGGTGTGGAGGACACTTCTGATTTGGCAGATACACTGAGAAGCTTGAACGAAGAGATAAGGAGTTGTAAGGAAGATAATGACCAGAGCATACAGGCACAAAGGAAACAAACATAGGTCAATGCTATACTTATTCAAAGTTTGTCAGACTTGCAGTGATAAGGGTTACTTTAGATCATCCATGGACATGAGGATAAAACTAATGGGGAATATGGCAGTAGGTCTCCTGGTAGACAAAGGTCAGATAGATTTGATACAGTGAGAGATGGAAGATTATTGGACACTCTGGATAAAAGGGGCAATGAGTACATGTACTATTCTAGTTCTGGTTTTGATAAACATCATGATCGTCATCACTATCATCCTTATAAGAGGAATGATAGGGGATACTTACCAGATGAATTTAAGAGAGAAAAACCACCTACTTTTGATGGATATGTGAAGAAGTCGGAAGATGCAAAGGCTTGGATAATTGGGATGAACAAATTCTTTGAGTTTCATGAGTACAAAGATAACATGAAGGCCAAAGAAGCGATCTTCAGCTGGAAAGGTAAAACAAACATCCGGTGGGAAGATGTTAAGCGGGTTAGAGACATCATGACAGAAGAATTGAGTTGGCGGGAGTTCAAGAGGCTTTTCAGGAAGAAGTACTTGTCAGAGAGGTACTACAAAAGTAAGGCCAAAGAATTCTATGAGCTAAAGATGAGATTAGTGGCAGATGAAGAGTACACGACCAAGTTTCTGGAGCTATTGAGGTATGTATCATATCTTACTAATGAGAAGGCTAAAGTTCAGTGATTTGTTAGTGGTTTTCCATTAGCATTTAGAGATCGGATTGAGTATGATGAGCCTCGGTCACTTGAGGAATTTATTAGGAAATTGAAGCATTGCTATGAACAGTCAAATCGTAAGAATGAATCTCAGCAAGGATGGAAGGGAAAAGACAAAGGCAAAGGTAAATGGTAGCCTAAGAGGACAAGGCCACCGCATGCAGATGAGAAAGAGAATGTGGCACCGAAAAATAAGTTTAATGCAACTAGACATGGACACGGGTCACAACAGCAAAAGCACAGAGGTGAGGGCACTGGTTGGTTGGAATATATGACATGTAGCAAGGAACAAATTAAGAGATATTGTCCACAAAATTAGGATGGTAGGCCTAAGATATACAGTGCATAGGAGGCGGAAACTGTTGGGGATGTTGGTCAGAGTATTCCACGTATCTATACAACAGTTGACAACAGGTAGGAAGAAAAACACGCATCTATCATTGAGATGGATGGTAAGATTTTTGATCAATTTATTTCTATTTTGAATGACCCTGGATCTAATTATAGCTATGTTAGTCCTGACTTAGTGCATAATTGTGGTTTGAGTAAGGACTTGCATGCAGAGTCTTGGTTAGTGCAGTTGGCTACAGGTACAAAGAAGCGAGTTCATCATTGGGTAAGAGCTTGTGCATTTTATTTGAATGGTATACCTACTGCAACACATCTAAATGTATTACCATTTGGATCATATAGTATGTTGTTGGGAATGGATTAGTTTTATCTTCATAGAACCAAGGTAGACTGTTATGACAAAGCCATTGAGTGTGTTGATGACAATGGGGAACCAAGAGTCTTGCAAGGCAAGAAGAAAGCCACATCAGTTAGGATGGTGACAACTATGCAAGTAAAGCGTAGTCGTAGGAAAGGGTGTAAGTTATTCGCAGTGCACTTTTCTAGTGATAAGGGTAAGGAAGTTGGGGATATGGATGTGTTGAGAAAGTACCCAGTTTTACAATAGTTCAAGGATGTATTTCCTGAGGACATTACAGAGTTGCCACTTCACAAGGAGGTATAAATTTCTATTGAGTTAGTGCCTGGGGTAGCTCTAGCATCAAAATAACCTTACAAGATGAGCACATCTGAGTTGGTTGAGTTGAAGTTGCAATTGAAGGAAATTTTGGACAAGGGATACATTAGGCCAAGTGTATCACCATGGGGCGCACCGGTATTGTTTGTAAGGAAGAAAGATGGTACTATCAGATTATGCATTGACTGCAGGCAGTTGAACAAAGTGACTATCAAGAGCAGGTACCCTTTGTCGAGGATTGATGACTTGTTCGATCAGCTGAAGGAAGCAACAGTGTTCTCCAAGATCGACTTGAGATCGGGATACCGTCAGGTACACATAAAAGAGGATGACATTTACTAGACTACGTTCAGGACGCATTACAAGTCTGTTGTCATTCCATTTGTCTTAACTAATGCTCTAGCACATTTATGTGCTTGATTAATAGTGTGTTGCGTCCATATTTGGATAAGTTTTTTATTGTGTTCATTGATGATATACTGGTATATTCTAAAAATGAGGAAGAGCAGGCCGAGTATTTAGCAGCAGTGTTGAGGTTGTTGAGAGAGAATAAGTTGTATGCTAAGATTAGCAAGTGCAATTTCTTTCAGACTTTGGTGCACTACTTGGGGAATGTTGTCTCCAAGGAAGGCTTTGCAGTAGATTCCGAGAAGATAAGGGCCATAATGGAGTGGGTAGCTCCTAAGAGTGTGGATGAGGTGAGATCTTTCATGGGTCTTGCAGGATATTATAGGAGGTTCATCAAGAAGTTCTCGTAGATTTCTTATCCTATCACATCACTGCAGAGGAAAGGTAAGAAGTTTGAATGGACAGAGGAGTGTGTGGCTAACTTTGAGCAGCTTAAGCAGTTATTGACACATGCATTAGTGCTATAGATTTCATATCCGGACAAAGAGTTTGTGGTATGCACAGATGCTTGCTAGAGAGGACTTGGTGGATTTCTTATGTAGGATGGACAGGTGATGTGTTATGAGTACCGAAAACTAAATGAGCACGAGTAGAACTACCCAACACATGATCTTGAGTTAGTAGCGATCATACATGCATTGAATATGTAGAGGCGCTATCTTCTTGGCAGGAGGTTTGTACTTATGAGTGACAACATTGGGTTGAGGTATTTGTTTGACCAACCGAATCTGAACTCCAGGCAGGCTAGATGGTTGGCCGCGATCAGTGAGCTTGATTTCGAGATTAGGTACATCAAAGGTAAAGAGAACAGGGTGGCATATGCTCTCAGCAGGTGGGTACAGGTAAATCACTTAGCAGATATGAGCTCATATGGGACAAATCTATAGGATAGGATCTTGCAGGAAAGTCATCATGATGTTAGGTATATGGAGATTGTGCACGGGTTGCAATAGGGTATTGGTAGAGGTACAAGTGGTAGTACACATACAGGTACATGTGCAGGTATAGGTACAGGTGCATGTGTATAGGGTATGGATTATTGTCTTACAACGAATGGATTCGTTAGATTCAGAGACAGGATATATGTGTTAGATAACAGTGAGCTCAAGAAGGTGATCTTGAGAGAGTTTCATGCGGAACCTTATTCAGGTCACCCAGGTTATCAAAAGACATTGACTACAGCGAAAAAAATTCTATTATTGGATGAATCTGAAGAGAGATGTAGCAGAGTTCATGGCTAGATGTTTTGATTATCAGGGAGTGAAAGCAGAATGTAAACATCAATATGGACTTCTACAACTGATTACAATTCCAGAGTGTAAATGGGAGGTCATTTCCATGGACTTCATTACAATTTTTCCGAAGATAGTGAGACAGCATGATTCCATCATGGTTATTATGGATAGGTTGACGAAGGTTGCACACTTCATTCCAGTGAAGTATACATTCTCAGCTAGCGATGTAGCATAAGTATTCATCAGAGATGTGGTTAGATTGCATGGTGTTCCAAAGAGGATTGTGTCAGACAGGGATGAAAAGTTCACTTCCAAGTTTTGGAAGGAGTTATTTTTAGGTTTGGGCATAGAGTTTGCCTTCAATACAACTTATCATTTGCAGACAGATGGATAGACAGAGAGGGTCAACTGGATATTGGAGGACGTGTTGAGGATGTATGTGATGCACCAACAATGAAAGTGGGAGGAGTATCTTCCTTTGGTAGAGTTCGCATACAACAACAATTAATAGGGTTCATTGAGGATGAGTCCTTTTGAGGCATTGTATGGGTAGAGTTATAACACTCCTATCAGTTGGAGTGATCCGATTAGCAGGGTATTGATTGGACCAAATATGTTGGTAGACATGGAATGGGAAATGCAGGTGATCAAGAAGAATCTAAAGGCAACATAGGATAGGCAGAAGAGTTATGCAGATAGGAACAGGTTGTTCAAGGAGTTTCAAGTCGGGGAATAGGTGTACTTGCGCATCAAACCAAAGAAGAGATCCTTGCAGATTGGATCATGTGCCAAGCTGACACCATAGTTTTGTAGACCCTTCAGTATCATTGAGAGGATTGGGCCAGTAGCCTATAACCTTGCACTGCCTCCAATAGTGAAAGTCCATGATTTTTTCCATGTATCTTTGCTTAAGAAGTATGTTAAGGATGTTGATCATGTGATTGACCGGTCTGTATTGTAGATGGAACCGAATGGAGAATTCCAGCCATAGCTTTAGTGTCTATTGAAAAAAAAGGTGTTCATGCTCAAGAACTGAGCAATCAAGCAAGTTAAAGTGCAATGGAAGCACTTTGGGCCCGATGAAGCTACATGGGAGATGGTGGATCAGATGTGGGCTATGTATCCTTCCTTGTTTGCTGGTTCAGGCAAAGCAGTTTTGGCTTAATGTTTTGGTGTGATTTTGGTATATGTTCTGGTATATGTTTTGATGATTTTTCTATATGCACATATGTATAAAGATGTAAATACTTCCATGAGCTAAGTTATAAAGCTCCAACTAGTGGTATGGGTGTCATGTTATTACGATGTCGTGTTATTATGTTGTCATGATGGTTTTATTTCAGCAGGGTGATCATTGTAAATATTGCATCGAGCTATGTTATAAGGTTCCATGGGTAGTATGTTTTCTTTTCAACAGTTTTGCTAAGGTCTTGGTGTGGTATAACACCGAGGATGGTGTTCCCCAAGGGGGAGGGTTCGTAACAACTTTGGTGAAATTCCATGTAATACAAGTTAATAAAGGAAAAATAATAACCATGATAGATGGGACACTTATTCCAAGTTGAATGTTTGGCAAGACATCCTAGTGGGTTTTCATTTGATTGTTTATGGCTAAGGAAATTGGCAAAGGCAATGGCTAAGGCTTTGGAATGACAATATGGCATTTTTGGCACATTTATTTATGAAAATAATGGAAATTAGGAGAAAAGGGAGGTGAAAGGTCACAGGTTGCATCACTAGTACAAAATGGGAGATTAGTGACTACGCGACTAAAAAAGTTAGTCACCACAATTATTTCAAGTGAATTACTATTAAATTTGAGCAATTTTAAGTGACTGAACCAAAAATGACTAACTTAAATGACTAATTTAGTCTAGGGATAAGATATATGACTAGATATTAAGTGACTCAACTAAAAACGACTAACTTAAATGACTAATTTAGTCTAGGACTAAAATATATGACTAGATAATAAGCGACATAATTAAAAATTAAAAATGATTAATGTAAATGACTATTATAGTCCAAGAATAAAAATATGACGAACTAACAAGTGGTATAGACCAGTAGGTTTACATGGGGTTTAGTCCCTGCTTGGTCACAATTTTAAGCATCATGGGGAGGGGCAGAGGAGTGGAAGCCACTTTGGGGGAATTAAACTTCCCAACGGTGTCCAGGCTTGACTAAAGCCTTGCACAATCTTGGTGATAAGCATCCCATTCTGGGTGTACCAGTCTTCTTACAACCAATAAGTAGGCTGACCCCAGCCTAACCGTTACCTAGTTACCAAAAAAAATTAAAAAAAAATGTTTGATTACTTAAAAAACTAGAATATCATCATGCTCAAAAGCATAAGATACATGGAGGTTTATCTATTCTCCTAGACCTTAATGTGCGAAGAAAGGATGAGAGGACAAGAAGGGCTTATCAACAACAAAATTTAAAAATTAATCTGGTACCTGATGTAAATTTTGTTTTTGTTAACAAGTTACTAGAAATTTTATGCATTACTAAATAATTTTGATCCATCTTAGCTTAGATCCATCTTAACTCTAGATTTACTAAATATTTAGAAGGATCAAATCTCTTTTCACTCTAAATAAAATTTATACCTCAAGAAATTAGATCCTTCTTAGCACTTAGTAGATCTTGAGTTAAAAAAGATATAAACTACTATAGAAAAAAAATATTCCCAATTTCAACTATTATAATATGTTTGACATCCAAACTCTTTACCTTTATGACATTATACCTTGTAATATAAAAAAAAATACTATATAATGAAGGTTTCCAATTACATTACATATATATTCATTCTGTTAATTAAACATTTTAAAATATTATTTTAAAATGATTTTTTACAAAATAAAACTTTTTCATATTTAGGCACCATGTAGTTGAAATATGAAATTGAGTCAATGCATAGAGAAAGCATAAGCGTGCTAGCTCTAAAATGTTTATTAATCTTTGGAGCAAGGGGAAAATGAAGATGTAGTGAATTTAACGAGATGTGCCTAGGGTTTTTGCTTCTTTCTGTTGTTGTTTCAGGGTGTTTGGTGAAACTAATGAAAATGCTTTGACCGGATTCAGTGTTGGGGAAACTGCTGTTTTGGTTTTCTTGTGCTTGACATGATCTGTATTTGATCTGGTTTGAATAAATTTGGTACGGAAAATGGTCAAGGATAATTGATGAGCTATAGGTATAATTCGACAAAATTTTCAGGAGGAATGCATCGCATTTAAATCCAGTCCACACATTGAGAGAGGTGATGGCACAGGTGGAGAAATGGCAGATTAGCTCTTGAACACACTTTGTTCGTAGTTAGGTCTTGTTCAGGTACTGTGAAGAATCAAACCATTTCTCCTTCGTTTGTTTTCTTGCACTAAAAATTAATGATATAGGAAAAGGTTTCTATGTTCGAGACTCGGTGTCATGATCATCCTTGTAAATGAATTTACTGCAGCAGTTTTGTCGTCATTTGTTTTATAAATTGAAAATGGTAAAGAATTATTTGGATGTGAAGTAGGGGTATAGACTGACCTCATGGGTGCACTTCCTTTGTGAGGTGACAAAAGGGGGAAATGGAGGACATTGGAAAAGCACATGGCCAGAATAATATTTCTAGAGATCCTGACAGTTTAAAAGTCGAACTTGCAAGATCATAGTGAAAAGTCGTTCTTCCTCAAAGATGGAACAACCCAACATCACAACAAATAAAAAATACATTTGAATGTTTTTGCCTCAACAAGCAAACATTTCACTTATAATAATTTTTCTTTCCAAATATTGAATTCTATAGACCTACACTTTTTAAATTTCTTTGTCTAAACAGAGTTTTAGGTACTATACAAGTGCCATAAACCGTACATTGTTCAATTCTTTGCCTAGTCTAATCTCATAAAGGAGAGTGACTTGCACATTTATCCTAAGGATTTCACCTCCACATCCAATGTTATTTGGTTTTTTTCTTCAACGCAAAATGATTCTTTAAGGTTCAATAGTCTTGGTGGTCATCTCGTTCCTTTGTGGTCTTTGGCTTGAAGGAACCCAGAAGATTTGATAGTTCTCCTTTGTTATGATTTATAATATCTACTTCGAGTTGCATTTACAAGTTTATAATACAAGTTTAGTGTCACTTTCTAACCAATTATCATGAATTCCTGGGAACAGAGTTTGAATGGTTGGGGAGAGGAACAATAGTAATCATGAACACAAATGTTGGGAATGTCGCAATGGAAATTCTTCAGTCACTGATTATATGCAAGGGCACCACTTTAAACTCTAACATGGTAAGTAGAAACAACTTTTGTTTCAATCTTCTATCATCGTTCAATGTCTTCTTTGAATATTGAAAATAGATTGATTATAAAGACCAACTTTACAATAAACAATGAATGTTGAGTTAGACAAATAGCCATTTTTTATGGTTTAACAAGAATATTTTTTTAGTGAATTCTTCCTCTTGCACTCTTTCATTTAATGTTATTTCTAGGATCAAATCTCTAATTATTAATGGGTAGGGAACCTTGTTAGGATTCATGTTTTTTGGCTTATTTTTCTCTGTTAGAAGTTCTTCCCAAAACACACCCCGAGGCACTGCACTAAATAACACATACTTCCATTGATTTATATTCCAGATGTGAGGAATATCTATTCCACAATTTGCATGCAGGGCTTCAATCTGGTTGCATCTCTTTTGAGCATGCCATTTGAACAAGGCAAAGCACAACAAGAATGGAATTCTGGTAAATAATTGAACACTCTGTCAATCTCAATAGTGAATCAAGGCCTTGTTAACTCTATTAGGAATTTTATACACCAGATCCAGCTATCAGTAACACCATTTGAGGGCATCAATGAAGAGTAGTAAGGGGATAACAAACTCCTCCCTGGATTGCGATTCAAATCTACATAGCACTAAAAAACCAGACCTGAATCTTTTCTCTCCATGGAAGAGCAACCCAATGTGATGATAGTCACAAGATGCACAATTGGAGGTATTAACTACATGTTGGCCCTTGGGTTGCTTAGCAGAAATGCTGAATTGTAGCCACGACTCGATCCTTGGCATTGAAAAGCATCTTGTTGTGCACTTGTTGGATGGTGATGAACACTCAGACTAGAGTGTAGCCGACGCAGTGTGGACTGAGATTAACAAATATGGGCACATAGACCTCCTTGCCAATAACATTGGCGTTTAATGTGTCGAGCCCTTTTTCAAGTTTCCATTGGCTCTCCTCCAGTCCACTTTCGGGACTAAGGGCCAACAACTATCAAAAGATCGAAATCAATTTTCTGTAGACCGCATTTTGTAGATATGAAACACCCCACTTTAGCTTTAAATTGAGACTCTAGTTTACTACCCAACCAGGCTCCAATGGGATTAAGTTTTCTCGGTTTGTTGTTTTATATTTTGGACTCTGTTGGGGTTAGCTGGGTTGGAAGTTTTATGCGTTCAATTTCAAACACGAGGAACTAGTGCCAGAAATTGCATCGTAACTAGAAGAATTACATAAATGAACAAACGAGCATTCATTTCAAGCTTGGTTTCCCAGTTAGTTTTGAGGTTTTTATCGATCGTAGAATTGACTTCTCAATAGTTGATGAATTGCGGCGGGGCTGATAAAGTTAGGGGTAGCAATTTTTATCTTTGTTGATTGTTTGCATCATATTAACACTAGATTGCATTAACAAGATTATAGCACCACTGGAACATGTGCTATGTGAAAGGCACTGATATGTGAAGATACAGAAAACAAATCATTGTTCCCTCTCTTACCTAGATTGTAAAGAAATATTGAACAGAATAATATATGTTTGGTTAATAAACATGTTTCCTGCTATAGATATTAGGTGAAATCTACTACATTGATTGGAGCTGTAACAATAGTGATTTTCATGATGATGATCCCAAATCTAGCTCACGTAGTAGTAATGATATAAGCTTTGAGAGGCCAACCATAGATGGGGATTCTGAATGCTCAAATTCTAAGGGAAAATGGTTGCCTAATGCTGAGGGGAGGGTTGCAAACAATGCCTGATTTATTCTTGACAGTCAGAGAGATAAAAGTGTGCTCTACATGCAAAACTTGTTTTCTTAAAGCTACCTCAGTGGCTTCCAAAATGCATACAGTTGATCCCTAGCCAAGGACACGAATTGTACGATGTTGAAAATCAAGTGCTTGTGTTCCATAACAATCCAACCAAATGCTTGGAGTAGTAATGACTCTAGGTCCCTTTTCCAAAGAGCTCCCAATCATCATTCTTTTAACATGAAAACAAATGATTTCCCTTAAAGAGACATGGGTGCCCCATACTCAAGGTATGGTCCAATACTAATGAATACAAAAAGGGAATATCTTAACAAATAGCTTCACCTCCAGGCTTTTTGCTGCCAAGAAAAATACCCAGAATGGACCTTTTCCTATTGCAATGAGTCTCTTTACAAATTTCCATTCACTTCTTCGGGAAGAGCTAATCAAACATATTTAACAATCACAAATAATGGTTTCCCTTGGAATATGTGCAAGAAATTCAGAGACTGTCTACAAAAGACTATTACAGAATGAATCTAGAGTGAGGACAAGTGGCTATCATGAGTCATGGCTACTCAGAGATGGGTCTGTTGATGCTCAGTACTTTAATATTCTCCTTATTTATCCTAGAAATCTACAACCCTTTTTTTTTTATTGAGGGCATACGATTTTGTACAAGATTGGGCTGCTTGCAGAGGCTTAGCCTTACCCTACATCGTTGGATTTCTTGTCCTCTTATATAAACAGGGGAAGGAGAGGGACCTCTTATACATTGTTTTGACCATATTATCTTAGAGATGGGTAGCACATTGGACCTGCTCCTTCTCTTGACACTCTTCATCACCTTATCTCCATGTCCTGGAGTACTAGGTCTTAAAGTAGTGCACAATTATACTAGGGATAATATTTGATCTAAAGGAGGTAAGAAAACTTGTGATTGTGACAAACCCTAAAGGATCAGAAAGCATTGTTATTTTAACTCATGTGAGAGAAGACACTACATTAGAGGTGAGGAAACATCTTGAACACTTATGGAAGACCCCCCTAAAAAAAAGCCAAAGGGTGATGGTGTGTTACAAGTGGTATCAGAGCTCCTAGGTTCAATGCTCGGACCTAATGGGCTCTATTGAAAAATTGAGTATGATTACATTTCATTGGTGTTATGTTATCTTAGCCTCTATAGGGTTTTGTATGGAGAACATCATAGTGCACAGGAATGTGAATAAATTTTTGGATCTGTGTATATTTATAACAGTAGCTTGAGAGATATAGCTTTGATAAAAGTTTCTAAGCTTTGGGAAACTCCATTGTCCTTTGAAATATTATCACTTTGTTGGGGAATAGGTTTCTCAGTTATTCTGTGTATTATTTCATTCTTCAAAATCTAGGGAAGTAATCTTAGACCAACCTACATATGTCAGGGAAAATCTCCTCTTGGCTTGCAAAGCTACAAGAAAGAGCAGATGAATGACCCATAGTTACTATTCAACAATCCATCACTCCACTAACTTATGTAAACCTTGTAAACAACAAAGTTGAAGGAGTGTAGATCTTGCAGTTGTTCTGTATCCATTATGGTTATGTATGACAAAGTTAATCTAGGTGATCTCATCCCGTTTGACTGACTCATCATCCATCCGTTCGGTAGAATGTTGTGTGTGAGGATATACATGCATCACTAAAGATTGTTTTCCTTTGTTGCACAATGCGCAATAAAGGTTCTGCTCCATTTTTCTTAAGTTTATGCTTCAACTCTGTAGAAAAGTCTAGATTTCAGGGTACCATTTTCATAGATCTTAATATTGGTGTACTTGAGTGGAGATTTGGGCTATTTATCCACTAGAGTAGTAAGTTAGGTTATAGTTTCTATTGTCGTTGAAAACTTCTGGTAAACTGTGTATTTTAAAGTTTCTATTGTGTCAACTGAGCTTTAGAATTTAAAGTTCTTATGAAAGCTGCCTTGAAATCAACAGCCTTTGGGAAAGGGTCAAACTTATATTTATCTAAGATCTCAAAAAAAATAGAGGGAGTTGTTCCATCAAAGTCATGTGGCACTTTCATCCAATCCTAATTACATAGACGGTGATGGGAGGACTTTCCCTCGATAGGAGACTTGGTGTATGGCTTATGGCATAACCAACTATTGATTTCTCACTACTAAATCAACATCCCATTGGCAAGTAAACCTGTATAGGAATGCCCCTTTTTCCTTTCTCATTTTTAGTGGACTGTAAAGTAGTAGGGCACCATAACCTCCTGTCAAATTTTGGGCAAAGTATTACAACGAAGTTGGCATAATGGATATGTTTTATAGTAATAGTTGCATCTGATCTTTTCAACAAAGTTGAATCAAATTGACAAACAAGACCATGGACAAAGAAAAGAAATCAACATAAATTTTGGGCCAATAAGTGTATATCTCTGTATTAATGAGTAGGAATAGGTGGCTGGACTCAGATTTTATTTTCTTTCGCATCCATAAATAGGGAGAACACTATTGATAGCACACTATCAAATTCAGAGAACTGTTTGGGCTAATAAGTAGTTGTGGCTCACATAGGACTTGCACCTGCCCATTCCACTTGCTCCACATTATCATGGGTCCACGGTAACATGCAGTAGCAAGCCTAACAGGGTTTGAAACTGGTCATCAACTATAGAAGAACCCGGATGAAATTTTTTAGCTATTGCATTTTCCGAAGGCAGGTAAGGAGGCAAAGAAAGTAAGGGTGGTTGAGCTTTGAAGGGTCCTTGACTTTAGCAACGTGTTAGTTTGCCTATAGATCAGAAGGCATTCTACTTTAGGATCCAATGCATCATATCCAACAGGTTATGTTCACTTGGTTACTGTGCTGTAGTGTTTTCTATGGATGGTTGAAGTGAATTAATTATGCACACTAGAGTAGGCACATTACTTTTGTAGGAATCTTATGGCTAATGCATACATACATGCTCAGATCCATTCTATCTTGAGTGAGGTGTTGTTGCAAACTTTGACATAGTCATATTTAGAATGTCTTTGAGTTTAGTTAGGCACTGGAATTCCATTTTTAGAAGTGTCGTTTCAGTTCTTTTTCAGCCTTTTGGGCATTGTTTCCATCTCTAGGAAAAGTGCATGGAAGAGAATGTAGTTAGATTTAGATTAGGGCACACTTTCCTAGGTAAGGAAGCACTCTATTATGGGTAATCTTCTCTTGCAAGTTGGGTGCACTCTTTCCAGGTATCTAGAGTTAGTGTTTTTGCATCTTGTAGAGAAGACGCACCACAACAATGATGGAATTTCCTTGTAAACCAGAGCCTTATTTATCTATAAAAGAATGACAGGGTGTTTCACTAGAGTAGTGAAACAGTGAGGGTTATGAAAAATTGCTTTAAAATTCTTTTTTGCAAGTAATGGAAAATTATGTGATTGAGTTCCTGCACATTTTGTTTGTTGTCCATTATTCCCAGAACAATATTTTACAGATTTAGTTCTCTACTGTGTTCTAATTTTTCGTATTATGTGGTGTCTATACCTTTGAATATACAAATCAGAATCTTGAGTTTATACAATCTACTATTTTGAGAACTGTATAGATGGTTTTCAGATTTGTAGCTCTATAGTTTGGTTCATAGAATTAAAAATTTGTGTATTATATATTCAAATTTAATAAAATGGAGGGATGTGTATGAGAATTAACAGGGAAGTTGAGTTGTAATTTGAATTAGGAACAACAGTCTGGAATGGTTGTGCAGTAATTGTTTCCAAATGATTCAAAGACAATTGTGTTCACAACTCATGAATTTTACTTGCAGAAAATCCCAGTTGTGTTCTCATGATCCATTATATCTCTTATACATGTCCAAGTCACTTATCTAATTTTCTTTTTTATTGGAAACAAAACCAAATTATTGACCTTACAACCTGTGCTTTCAATAGATTTTGTAACGTGGATTATATTAACATTATAGTCAACAATTAAAGAACCAGCCATGCAAGTAAATAACATTATAGTATTATACATAACACCATTAGAAAAACTCTATAAATATCCATTCGGGGTACATGTATAGCAAGTTAGAAACTAATCAATTCGATAAAAAATTGTTTGGTTAGAGCTAAATGGATCCATTTCCCAATTAGAGCATGACAATTAGAATTTTGGAGTCAACTTGTAGGAAAGCATATATAGTACTATCGATGAGTATTCGAAGGCAAAATGCAATAGGAAGGGCTTAGTCCACTCCTTACAACCTTCCAAAATACTAAAGTGCTTAATTTTCAATTGCTAGATACTTACAGGATAAAGTGGAACACTAGTAAAATGGGATACTGCAGGCAAATAAGATAAGATAAGATATTTATATTTATGTCCAACTAATGACCACAAAGTAGGTCAAAGGGATTGTTGAGTACAATGATGTCCATACAATGCGGGAGAACCAAACAGTCTCCTATAAAAAATACAATGCATGAATTTAAAATGTACAATGGAGGAACATAAAAGATATAATGTATGGAATGCCCTGACGGAGAAGATCCAGAGGCTAATGGGTCTGAGGATGAGACCCATCTCTCCTAACATCCAAGGTTGACTGAAGAACACTGAAAAAAGCTCCACAAAGTTTGTTGACCCGATGAAGGGCCAGTGGGAGGTGCAGACTGTCCACTAAATTGTTGTTTGGGGAAGTTCGCACACTACTGAGGTCTGGAGGACCTAGTCTGTCTCCCAGGGACTGGTCTGAGACGATTTTTTTGTTGAGATCTCATGTGGTGGGGTGAATTTGGATATGAAATGGTATCAAGCATTCTCGTTGTGCCCTTGTCTGAAGGTAGTACCCTGAAAAATGCGTGATCCTCTATGTGGGTTCTGGTATGATGGGAAGCTAAAGAATATGTGCTTAGAACTTGAGAGCCTATGATCCATACCAAAATGTGCAAAAAAGTGGACAAGTTTGCCATATTTTCTTACTTCTTGAGATGGTCTTATTTCTCTGCCTTCTATTCTTCTATTGGTCCCTTGATCCACAATATAAGAGTATATTTTATAGAATTTTATCTTGACTATTTTTTATTTATTGTATTTTTTAAGGGTGCAAGTTCCTTTTTGATATTGTATATTAATCCAATGGTGATAAAAAATACATGTGTGTCTACTACTCTTGTACTAGGGAAACTAAACAAGTCTTTTGGTCCAAGAGAACATAGCTTCCGAAATTTTGTTATAGCTGAACTTTGATTTATTTAATTTAGATGCTAAACTAAAATAAATAGCTTCCAAATTGTTCTCATAACCAGAGTTTGTTCTATCCATTATAACTATACTAGTTTAGATATCATTTATACTATGAAATAGAAGTATATCAAAAAAAGAAAATACTGTGCATGCCTAATCATATATTGTGACATCACTAGCATTCATTGGTTTATCCTCTTCTCGAGACTTTTTAAGCCTCGATTAGCTACTTATTTTTTGAGTTGAGTGACCTTGTTGTCCAAATTCTACACCTGTAGCTGTATGGAATCTATAGACATCAAAATCTCTTGTTGCAGTTTGATCCTTTCAACTAGGACCTTACACATCATTATTTTTATTTGTCAGTATATGTCAACTGCTTACATGTATATGTTAAACATTGCCTCTGCTAGTTCCTATATATGGAATACAGTTCCAATGACCTTATCATCCTCTAAAAATATCTACGTTGGCCTCCTATATATGTTTATCTCCCTCTGATCTATTTGAGCACTGCTACCTTGACTTTGGTACAACTTATCATTATCAATCTATGTAATGCATGCCCAAACTTGAACCTGCTCAATTCCATCTGTCCTCGCCACTTAATGCCATTTATTAGGGATTGTGGTCATGCTTCATCTGTCCTGGGGTAGTCTAGATGGCACTCCATTTGGTGATAGTTTTATCTTGACTTTGAGATGATATTTGTCTAACGTTGTTCAGGTGGCATAGAACTTGCCTCATTGAATCATCAATTGTCTATGGATCTCATGCAATGGTTTCTCATTTTTGTCCAGTTGGGACATCTCAGCTTTTGACATAGAGCTGGAGCTGTTGGGACATCTCAATGTATGACTTAATGCTAGAGCTATTATGTTGAGGACTTGGAGGGTTCTTGTTATGGCCTTGGGAGGCCTCAGGTGCACCATTTCGATAATTAGTGTTTTGCTAAACCATGTAGGCAAAGACAATGAAAGGATGTCTGGATAATCTATTTCTTTGTCCTTTCATGATTGTTTTAAAATGGCTCTCCAGTATTCTTTTCTAATCTGAAGGAGTTTGGGTGATGTGATTAGATGGGCATTTGCAGTGAGCCTTCAGCATGAGAGATAAACCAAATCTAAGACTTGTGTTGTTGTTGTAATGGGGGAATGAATTTTCCATGATTTCCTTCTCAGTGAAATGGTTGGCGCAAAATGTTCTTTTTTCAAGTGAGGTTCAGTAAGATCCTAGGGATCCATCTGGAACTCAAACTTGGCACCCAAACTTGCCTTAAGGATATATATGCTAATGTTATCATAAAGAGTTGTAGATAGTGTGGTCCTTTGCTATCTGAAGTGTTGATTCATAATATTATTGCTGCCTATTGTCTCTTGTACCTCATCCGTGTCCCGCTTATAATATTTTTTCAATCTGGAGCCCTATTGGCTGGAGTTTCAAAATTCAAAGGATCACTCTACCCAACGTCGTGTCTTGAAAGTGATCTTTATACCTTCAGGACACACGGATCTGAGCATTGAAGATATTTACATTTTTGTACTTGAATTATTTGAATGTACTCATTTATTGTTGGTTCCACCTCACCTTTGAATATAACTGTCATAATATCACCTATAGCAATATGGAGCTTCCTTTTCTAGTCCTCTCTGCCTGTTTGGTAGTTAGTTTCTGATTCTAGGAGTCCTTTCCCTTAGATTGAATATCCATATTTCTTAACCAATTTTCTGATTACCTAACAAATTATCCTGCTTCATTTTGATCTCAACAAACTCATATGAGCCCATTAGAATTTCTGAGGATGTAGAGTGCAAATGCACTGATTAGAGAAGAAAGTGTAGAAGATATTTCTTGAAACATGGGACAGTTAATTGCAGAAGAAGAGAAGGAAATGGGAGGTGTAATATGACAGCCATATTGTGATTGCATTCGTGTAGCAGGAAGGGCATTACTCTTCCTCTGCATTGTACTATCAAAATGAACTTTTACTATTGTCCAAATATCATCAAACTATTGGCTTGCATTAGCAATCCTAAATCCAAATATTGATGGTGCTCTTTTTGACAGGAACATATGCAAATGTTTCATTATGTAGTGGAGCTTTTGTCTATGCAAGGGCTCAGTTTGTTGTTTTTTTTAGCTTGCGAGCTTCAAAGGCCCTTTTCCCTGGAATGATCAATTCAATATTCACTGTTCAGGGTGCCCATGGCCTTTTTTGATACCACGCCTATGGGAAGAGTTCTAATCCGGGTGGGAAAATATTCCCCTGGATGTTTATGTTCAACCAATTTCAAATTTACGGCTTGAAACATTTTACTTGATTTTAACCAAAAGCATTATTGTTTTTGTAGGCATATTCAGAGATGTGTTTGATAGATGTAGGCACACAACCAACTATAGAAAATTCAGACAAAAGCACCTTTCTAGCACACATGGCAATCAAATGTCTAATTGAAATGCTTGTTAAGGCACTGAATGAAGTACGCGCTCTTGATTATTCAAAAATGCCTATTGAAAATAAGAGATTGAAAATGGATTGCATCTCTACTGTGGTAAAACTTAGTTATGAAGACTACCTACAACAGAGACTTTTACAAGGCTAAAAACAAAGAAATGTGTAGTCTAGATTTAATGACGAAAATTGCCCAAATGAAAGATGGTTGAAGGCTTACAAACGAAAATATTTACTTTGTCAAATTTATGTCAACCGAAGAAAACCTTGAAGTATCTTTATCAAAGGGTGGTCTTGAATTTCCATGGTGTGATGGGCTAGACCTGTTTGTTATTATTTTGGAGCTGACCTTTTTGTCATTATTCTACAGCCAACTTCTTTGGTCATTATGTGGGGCTGACCTATGCATACTTAGAATAATACATATTTATATATACTGGTGGAAGCTGCCATAGGTATTATTCTTTGAATGAGTACAATGATGTTCCTATTGTAGATTTCTAACAGGTTGGTTGCAGTGCCTAGAATAGTTTTGTCTTATCTCCAGTGAATTAACCTATGCATGGTGTGATATTTCTAGCAAAGGGTGGATCATGCATTTAATGAAATAAAAATAAATGCTTAGTTAGGTGTGGAGTTGTTGTTTTAGTACTTAGGAGGTGCAGGGCAGGATATATGTAGGGATATACATGTACCCAAACACAACATTCAACTATAAATAGCGGGATGTGGTTACCTTGTTTGGAAAGAGGAACAACCCATAACTAATCAGTAACATTTGGTGAAGTAATCATGAAACTTAACAAGCAATGAAAACACTATATTGAGGATGACTTATGCAAGATGTTGCGAGATGATGTTGCATTACAACTCATTTTTCTAGAGCCATGCATGTGTTTTCAGTTAAATTTCTAATTCACGTGGGGAGGAAGGTGTATCTTCTACTCATTAACATATATGTACATGCATTATATGAACAAGCAATTTTCTGGGCAGTCTAAGTGGTAGTAAATCATGTGTTTTGGGGCAACATGAAATTGTAAATACACAACTCTCATTTGGGATTAATCCTTATGTCATTACCTTTCATTCTTAATAAAGTATTTTACCTGATGGCACCTGTCAAGTGTTTCACTCTCTTGTACTTGTGTTTATTTCTGTCTATCTTTGTTGTTCTTGGGCTCACTCTCTCTTTAAGGATGCATCCATCTTGGCAATTTCTCTTCAAGAGTTGTGCTGCCCAAGTGCTAGTGTATGTTCCTCTTTATTATGGAATTTGGATTTTGTGTTGGTTCTGATCTATTATTTTTCTATCTCTTGTGAATATCAACAAATTTTCTTTGATCTAATTTCAGTATTTAACATTTTTATGTAGAATTTTACATCTTTAATTCCTCGTGTGCGTAATTTTTATTTATTTATTTTCCAGGTAATACATCCTAGGTAAAACCTTGAGGCACTTACCCTCATTCCAAGGATATACATACATACATACGTACACACACACACACACACACACACATATATATTCTTGGTAATATATCCTAGGCAAAACCTGGGGGCACTTACCCTCATTCCTAACATGGTCGGCAGGGTAATCCCTATGTTTCTTAGAAACCAAAGCCAGGTCAACAACAAGGCTCAAAGTTGTTACAACAATACATATTATGAACTCAACAGGTCACTTACGGGAATAAAAAGTGGGGGGAATGATAATTTTCCATCGCAACAACTTGGGCTAGACTCAATTGACAATTAGTAATATGAGAGAGAGAGAGAGAGAGAGCCCTCTTCGCCCTTGGAAACTAGGGGTAACTACTAGATGTGTCCAAAAGTTGTCAACCCAGCTCCCCATCATCAGAACTTGGTGTAACATAGGGATCATTTACGTCATGCTTAACAAGGCTTGTTGTTGGATGCCACTTGCAATTTTTGTTATCTGAAATTTGTTTAATTTAACTTGCATCAGGAAAAAATATTGGTTGTCAATGCCATTTAACATTAGTTAAGGAAAGAATTCTAATTTCATTCCCGCATTATTTGAATGTTTTTTTTCTTACTCTATTTCTTATGATGAAGTGCTCTATTGTGAAGCTTGATATTTATTTTAACAATTCGTGCTTTGACCTTGACATTTATGGAAATTACAGGGGTGAGAGATCTCTGTGTGGACTACTTTCACTTGTACAACCACCTCAGGAAATTGATATAATAGGAAATAGAATGGTGTCTAGAAGCTGGCGAAATTATGAGGAAGAAGAATACTTATGGGAAGATATGAGCCCAAGATTGGAAAATCATGGAAGAGGAAGTGATAACTCAAGGAAAGATGATTTTTTTCCTGGTGACCCAAAGAAGTGGTCAAGCTTAGAGAGAGAGACTCCTAACAGTGATTGGCGTATGCATGAACCGTTGTCTCATGTGGATAGACATATTATGAGTGAGAAGGAGAGACAACCTCCTAGAAGGGTATGCTTCCTTTCTCCCTGCTCTCTTTTTTGATCTAATTAGTTTGATGACAAATTATTACCCATTTTCTTTTTTCATTGTTGCTTTTTTAGTGTTTTCCTTAACATGTAAAGATAAAGGATTTATGATAATGATATTTTTCTTAATGTAGGAGTCTAAAGAGAACCATCCATCTTCTCTTCTGTAATCAGGGATTTTGTCTTGAAATATCAGAGATACTTCCACTGAGACATCATCTTTGCTGCAAAGTAGTCAAGATCCATTAGAACATCGACCTGTAATGGGTCAGCCTCCTCACCAGTCACATCAAAATAATAGCCCAACTTCACAATCAAGGTTGAGAATACTTCAAGTTTTTGTTCCTGGGGACAACAATTCAAGTTCGATCTGCATTGAATCGATAACCATTCTTTGTTGTCAGAAACTAGAGTTTTTCAAATTAATCAGGAAGTAGTTTAGCTTCCATTGGGTATGGATAATGCTGGTCCTATTTCCCCATTCCTACTTCAGGACGAAATATGTTGAAATCTTGGCAGACTAAGGAATCAAAACCAGATTGCATGATCATAGCTTTGGTAAGGCCTTGCGCAGGAGGGAATTTTTTTTAATGAATCATAATTTTCTTGAAATTGTAAAAGTTTAGCTTATCTTTCTGTTTCTCAAAGTGTGAAGTATTGATATTCTGCAAGGATTTTGTAATTTTCATTAATATTTTAAAGATTCTGTCTTTTTTATAGAAAAGTGCAGGCAAAATAATTTGATACTATAGAAATTTGGGCCAATATTTGTTTTGAAATGGCTAATTTTTTGGGATGAATTTGTAAAAGCTAGCCAAATGGTGAATATTAACCCCTAAAATTTTCTCAAGGAAGTCAATCCAATAAGGTCATGATTAACCCTTTCTAATGGAGGGTCAATCTTTAAGTCAGTTAAGGACCTGGTTGTGTTAGTGTTATTGAGTTGAGTTGGTCCTTTCAAGCAGGTGGTAAGGTCTTAACTCCGTCTTACTAGGGGTTTGGTTGTTTATTTCAGATGGCTTTGAAGATCCTAACCCGATGTTACTAGGTTGAACCCTTTGCCGCAGTATCTCAAGCAGTGAATACCTTTTTAGGACCTTATTAGTTCAATGTGAAGAGGAAGTAAAACTTAAGGTTTTAGGAGAAGTGAGGGTGTATCTTCTACAGTCACTTTCTCGACCTTTCCTGATTTGGGAGATGAGTCTTTTGACTCTCCCTTTATCTACCATAGATGCGTAGGTTTTTGAAAGAAGGAAAGATCATGGCTAACTTAGAAATACTTTGAGCCTGAAATTTTAGTAGAAGAACATGCCCATATCCTAGGTTAGAAATACCCCAGGAAGCACACTTCTTGGGGTTCAACTAGTTGAAATACTGGCCCAAGTTTTGAAAGTGTCATGGCTCACCAATCTAGGCAGTTTCCTTCTAAGATTGGTTCATTGTTCATAAGTGGTCAAAATCCTTTTTATAAGTGCACAAATTCCATGTTGTAGTATGGATTCCTGTGCAGGGTTGTTGAATAGTCATGATGAGGGTGTATCTGAGGAGAATGAGGGTGCAATTCACTAAGTTGTATGGCATATTGCACTGCAGTTATGTAGGAGAAAGATTGAGAGGGCACATGCATGCCTCCAGCATGCATGCATCAGTCTCATCCACTTCCAGTTTTATAATTACTGTGCCAGATTTAGCATTAGCATTCCAATTTTATAATAAATGTTTTTCTTCTTTTGGAGTTTTACTTCCAGATTTAGAAATATGTTTTTCAATGAGATTTTTTTTTTGAAAGTTAGCTCAAGCACATGAGCTAGAGAAACTTCCAGTTAAAGGAGGGCACACTTCCCTAGATAGAATTAGGTTGGGGTTTTAATTTTGGTGCCGAAAGGAATGGGCTACTTTTGTCTCCTCATCTAGCCTTCCTCCTATATAAAGAAGGCGGGGTGGAGGTGAATATTTTTGCAAATTTTGTGAGTGTGAGATTGAGTTATGTGCTAGTGACTAGCAGGGTATTTTTTGAGCTTTATTAGTGTACTGGTTTTCTAGATTTAATGAAAGGTAGGTTGCAGGTTGGTCTTATATTTTTAGTATGATGTGTTAGGAGTTTAGTGTATTCAAAATTGATAGTTTTGATGGTCTGAAATTTTTCTGCTTTAGCTGTTATGTTTTTCAAAGTGAAAAATATCCCTGCCATTCTCTAAATTTTGTTTTTCATGGTATTAGAAAATATCTAAGTCAGCAGGTATAAAAATTCCATTAGGAATGGTACCAAAATATTGGGCAAATTTTGGATCTTCCCTTGGCTCTGATACCCTGAGCTTTGAATTCCTGTCACCTGTGACACCATCATCGAACAATGTTTCATTCTCACAAAGGAAACAATCACAAAGACTTGCTTCTCTGTCTCCTATCACCACATGCCAATTTCTTAATGAATCATAATTTTCTCATAAGTGTATAAAGTTTAGCTTATCTTTATGTTTCTAAAAGTGTGAAGTATTGATATTTGGCAAGGATTTTGTAATTTTCATTAATATTTTAAAGATTCTATCTATTTTATTGAAAAATGTTGGCAAAATAATTTGATATTATAGACATTTGGGCCAATATTTGTTTTGAATTGGAAAATTTTTTGGGATGAATTTGTAAAAGCTAGCCAAATGGTGAATATTAACCCCTGAAATATTCTCAGGGAAGTCAATCCAATAAGGTCATGATTACCCTTTCTAATGGAGTGTCAATCTTTGAGTCAGTTAAGGCCTTGGTTGTGCCAGTCTTATTGAGTTGAGTTGATCCTTTCAAGCAGGTGGTAAGGTCTTAACTTCGTCTTACTAGGGGTTTGGTTGTTTATTTCAGATGGATTTGAAGATCCTAACCCGATGTTACTGGGTTGAACCCTTTGCAGCAGTAGCTCAAGCAGTGAAGACCTTTTTAGGACCATATTAGTTCGATGTGAAGAGGAAGTAAAACTTAAGGTTTTAGGAGAAGTGAGGGTGTATCGTCTGCAGTCCTTTTCTCGACCTTTCCTGATATGGGAGATGAGTCTTTTGACTCTCCCTTTATCTACCATAGATGCGTAGATTTTTGAAAGAAGGAAAGATCATGACTGACTTAGAAATACATTGAGCTTGAAATTTCAGTAGAAGAATATTCCCCTAGATTAGAAATAATACTTTGAACCTGAAATTTCACTAGAAGAACATGCCTATATCCTAGGTTAGAAATACCCCAGGAAGCACACTTCTTGGGGTTCAACTAGTTGAAATACTGGCCCAAATTTTGAAAGTGTCATGGGCCACCAAACTAGGCAGTTTCCTTCTAAGATTGGATTGTTCATAAGCGGTCAAAATCCTTTTTATAAGTGCACAAATTCCGTGTTGTAGTATGGATTCCTATTCAATGTTGTTGTACAATCATGATGAGGGTGTAAATGAGGAGTATGAGGGTGCAATTCACTAAGTTTTCTGGCATAATGCGCTGTAGATATGTAGGAGAAAGATTGAGAGGGCACATGCATGCCTCCGGCATGCATGCATTAGTCTCATCCACTTCTAGTTTTATAATTACTGTGCCAAACTTAGCATTCCAATTTTATAAGAGATGCTTTTATTCTTTTGGAGTTTGACTTCCAGATTTAGAAATAGGCCTTTCAATGAGCTTTTTTTAAAAGTTAGCTCAAGCGTATGAGCTAGAGAAACTTCTAGTTAAAGGAGAGCACACTTCCCTAGATAGAATTAGGTTGGGGTTTTACTTTTTGAGCCCACAGGGATGGGCTACTTTTGTCTCCTCGTCTAGCCTTCCTTATGTGTAAAGAAGGTGGAGTGGAGGTGAATATTTTTGCAAATTTTGTGAGTGTGAGATTGAATTATGTGCTAGTGAATAGCAAGGTATTTTTGAGCTTTAGTAGTGTATTGGTTTTCTAGATTTAATGAATGGTAGGTTGCACGTTTGAGAGTTCAACTTTGTACTTTCTGTCCTATGTTTTGAGTATGATGTGTTAGGAGTTTAATGTATTCAAAATTGATAGTTTTGATAGTCTGAAGGTTTTTCTGTCATAGTCACTTACCTCAGAGGATTTGTTTTAACATCCATAGGGGTTTGAACATCAGTCTTCTCACTTTGAATATTTTTTGAGACCTTTTTCAGCCTCTAGGACATCATTTCATTTCCATATTTCATTACTTTCCAACTTTGATCATTGCAGGCGTTTTTCAACAATATTTTTGAGGATTTATACATATGATTTTGGCATTGGATCTGATATACCAACCCTGTTTTATTGGCAGAAATTGACCAAACTTTTAGAAGGCTTTCTATCGTAATTTTAAGGCAAACAATTGTCAGGTTTTGAAGTTGGGTTTACATTGTAATTTCTTAGAGGAAACTACACTATTTTTTTACACTTACTGTGAGCCTAAAGACCCATTATTTTACCTATTGTGAGAGGCCTCTAAGGTCTGAGGTCACTTGATTATTTGCAAAAATATTCTAAAGTATTTCAAGCCTTGAAAACTTAACATTTAATTAAAATTTAACTCAAGTCTGAGTTCATCTCTGGAGTTGGTAGCAGGTTCTCTCCTGGGTGTCTCTAGCTTGTTTCATCCCTGGCTGTGAGAGTCTCTAGATCACTGATATAAAGATATTTTGCAAAGATCTAATATCTGTTTTGTAGGAATAATAATCATTGACATTTTGAGCATCTTGTAAGGCTGATATTCAACATATTTAACAAAAGAAAGTTGCACTAGAATGATCTCTGCTATGAATGTCATCACTTTGTTGAAAGATAAAAAGCAGTTGAGGTCACATCCTTGGAGAAATTCTGAGCTATATTAAAGAGGATACAATATACCTGCTGACCTAAACACAATTTTCTTTGAGGGAATCTTTATTATCCAGTGTGAATTTATTTAGCTACTAATCTTTGGTTGTTGTAGGAAGTTCTTCACTGGTTTCAAGCCATCACTCTTGTAGAGATTCATTACTCATTCTTGAGCTGGGATTTCAGATTTTCAAAGGCTCTTGTCTCCTAAACAGTGAGCAAGCTTGGTTGTCAAATCATCTCTATTTGGAGAGTGTGAGCTAAGGAGGATCTGATCTACTCTTTTGAAGTGTTTTTCAAACTGTAATCATAGGTGGACCTATTTGATTCTTGAGGAGACCTTTGTAAAGATACCTCTTATTGTAAAGCTCATTGGGAGAAGAAGAGCATTTCGGTCTGTCAAAAGGATTCTTTTTCTTTGTAATTCTCATTAATAAAAAGTAATTTTTTCATCTTGGGGAGCTTGGTGTTGAACAAAAGTGTAACTAGGTTCCATATTTGTAAATTTAATTTTGATCTTTGTACTTGACAAGAAAAAGAAAGATTATTTTTGTATATTATTCGAACGAGTTTCTTCCTCATTCATATGTCTAGGAAAGTCAAAGGATCAAAGTCATGTTAAATATCTCTTCTTGAGCATGAATATGGGTCAACCTAGTGTCAAGTAGCCCTCCAAGACAAGCACTGTCCTCCAGTGAAGAAGACTACAAGCAAAACGATGAAGAGAACAATTAAGTCGGCCTCAAAATGAATATTATCATGAAGTCAACTCACATATGGAGACACATCTCTTTGGTGGACTTGTCAGCTCAAATACAGGGGAAAACCACCATATATACCCAGTCAGGGTCTGCACAAAAAAAGAGAAGACATAATTTTAGATTCCTCTATAACTTCGGAGGTGCAGGAAGGTACAATCTCGGTGATGATTACAGTCAAGAATCTTAGACAGGTCTACAATATCATATGGTTACAAGAAGGTACAGAATCTCGGTGATAAGTACAGTGATCTTACTGCAATCTTGGCCTAGTTACAGGGTCATTGTAATACAATCTTGGTATAGTTGCAGTTGACCTCGGTGCAAGGAGAACATGGCTAAAATCTCAGTGAAAATCATAGTACAGAAAAAGATGCAATCATAATCTCGGCATTACTGATAGAGAAAGGATCTCAATGTATTATATATATCCTAGACACAGCATGTCCTCAACATTTCTGTGAGCATGATAACAGTCATGATCCTAACAAAGATGAAGGTTTTGGTATAGCTATATATATACCTCTAAGTGGAGATCTCATTGATGTTATAATATTCTCGGTGAAGGAAAAGCAGTGGCACATCAAGTTCTCAATGAAGGTGTAGCATTGGCACAATAATGATGAAGGTCTAAATGAAGAAGCAGTCATGGTGCATCAGTGATCTAGATAAAGGAGCAGTCATGGTATAGTAATGATGATGATGATCTCATCAGTGACAAGGAAGAGGATTGGTGTATTGGTCTTGGAGTGGCCTAGTAGATCCAGGGCCATCTTCTTGGTATTTGTCAAGTGGAATCTCAATAAGAAGAATTTTTTGCCAGTTTTCCTCTCCAAGAGGGAGAGGTTTTGGCCCTGGCATAATGCCAACATATTGTGTTCTTGTTTCTTTGTTTTGATAGCTATTAGATGAACTAAAGAAGATACACTCTAATAATAATAAGTGAATATTGGAATAAGAATAAAATTGAAAACACCTCACAAATAGTTATCATGCTAAGAAGAATCACACACTCTCTCCATCTTAAATTTTGAGTTTAGTCTAGATCCCTCAAACTATTTATTGCTAGTTTAGTGTATTCAAAATTGATAGTTTTGATAGTGATGATATTTTTCTTGTAAATTTTGACAAAGTCTAGCAATACCATATATATGATTTTCTTTTTCTCATTTTCTTCTAAAGTGTGCTTAGATCATGAAGAAACTGGTTGTCCATGGGAATGAATATGTTTATGGGAATGAAGATTTCTGGTTAGGAATCTTGTCTTTCATGAACTATTTTGGCTTTTACAAATGCATTTCTTCTTTCTTTCTGTATATTATGCCTTCAAATGTACTTGACGTTACATAACATGTCTAACAACATATGATGTTATTGGTAAGAGTCATCATTAACATGGAGGATTCGAGTTAGGATTTATTTTTCTTTGGAATTGACGTCAACTTTTCAAGAAACATGACATCCTCCATAGATCCTTCATTTCCATCAACAATGTGGCTAGCACCATTTTTTATTACATGTGGACATACATGTTCTAACATTTTGGTTGCTTCAACAACATAAACTTTCCTTGCACCAGCTTGTGCATACTAGATTACCAAATTACCACTTCCTACGCCTATATCTAAAACAATCTTGCCTTCATAGTGGTGCTTGTTCTCAAATATAGTTGTTTAATAAGCATACATCCTCACATGTCACATTTGAGAAAAGAGTTGTAGGGAATCTCCACAATTCCCTCACTGCCCATGTCTTTCCTCGTACCAAATCACTAACATTCGTGCATAGCCTTTACTAAATAGCAGAGCTTTTTTCTCTTAGAACATCTCATAGTTATAATTAAAAATTGCCTCAATATGTCGTTTATCAACAAAATTTTTCTCATGAGAAGGTGTCTCATCTCGAGGAGAAATTTTCTCATCAATAGGCCATTTTGAGGGAATTTATAAAGAAGATAATAGAATAAATTTTAGAGAGAGTTAAATATGACTTCATATTTTCCCAGTTTTGTAGGTGAGGTGGGTAATAAGGCATTGATAGATCCAATATCAAAGGAATAATTACAAACAATTATACATTGTTTCCAAAAGGATAAGAACCTTTAGCCACTTAACAGGACAATATAATTCTTTTAGGGGTTCTATGACTTCCTTCAGACATACCAAATAAGAATTGTTGACAAATTAAAATACATAGGCATGATTTGGGAGCTTTCAATTCAACACTTCAGGATTTAATTGTTAGCCTCACTCTCATGTGATGAAAACAATTATAAGTCCAAAACAATTAATTTAATTAAAATAAAAAAAGTTGGATTTAATTCTACATTTCTAGATTGAGTTTGTTTCTCATGGTTAGGAGTTAGTTTAGGCCTAGTTGGTTGAGAGATTCTCTCCAACTAGTTAGGCTCCTAGATTAGTGTTTGGTTGAGATATTTTCTCAACCATAGTGTCCAAGATAGACATACTATCTTGAGACAAACTTCCTCATATATTTATTTGTACTATTATCATTATTTGTACATTGCATTATGAGAGGAATACAGTAAGGCTGAGGCCTTTTCCACCATTTCTATTTCTCTGGTATTTTTTCATGTCTGTTAATTTTGTTTAATATTCTACATGTGGTATTAGAGCTAAAAAGATCTACGGAGCATGCAACCTATTGAGTGAATTCCTTTTGCGGGTGGGAGGAATGCTAGAGCACGGAGGTGTATGAAACTCTGTGTATGAACAAGGCAGCATGTGAGTGAGGATATTGTAGCATGATATGGCCAGTTCAATACGCTGTTGCATGGACACATTGTGCATGGAGCTTGGAGTCGTGTGCAATTACTAGTGGAAAAACGCTAGAGGAAATAAAACGAACAATTTAATGATTGCGTAGGAAATGGTGTGTGAATTTCGCGGTTGTGTTTCTTAACATGGGAATTATCCTGACCTTCCAGCATCCAATTCAACGAATGGATACTTGGACCTATTCTTGAAGATCTGAGGTACACCGGTCAAGTTTGAAGATGCTTGTAGCGCACAGACCTTGTAGCGATATGCAAGAAGCAAATCCCAAGGGAGACAGTTACATTGATATGCAAGAATTTAAAAATCGCAGAAAATGATGAAGACGATGTTGGTTGTAATGGAGGACGTGCCTGATCCTTTCGAAGAATTCCCAGTAAACAGTCAAAGAGGCGGCGCTTTCAGTGAAGAATTTCATGTGCCGCAATAGCTTTTGATCAAATTTTGTGAATGCATGTTATTTTTTCAAATAACTCCATAAAGCTGAATTCAATTTTTAACTCACTTTATTAAAGCGATTCATTAAAATTCTTTCAAATGGGAATTTAAAATATTTATGTATTTATTTATTTTTTAAAGTTTATAAATAGAGTGAGAAAGTGTATAGCATTGTAATAAACGTGTCTAAAGTGAAAGGAAGGTTCGAGACCCATATTTAGTTTATGTTTCTAAAGTAAAAGGAAGGTGCAATTTTTAAAAGTGGAGAGATAAGTGTGCATTTTTTTTAGTGTGGAGTGACAAGTGGGATTTTTATAAAGTAAGGGCTTATTTCCTTGTAATGGAGTGATAAGGTGTATTTGTTAAGGAGGTCATTTTAATATTTTGTTGAAGAAAGTGGGTGAGTCAGTTTTGAAGACAATTTGCTTCCAAGCAGTTTTGAAAATTTTCAAGGAGTTTTGGAATTTTGAGAAGTTTCAAAGATAGAAGGTTGATGTATTTCAATATTTAATAAAAAAATATTTTTTGTGGTGTTGATGTGTCCTAGATCCGCCTGAAATTGAATAAGGAGATCTTAGGTACACCTTGTGTAGTGATTGAAAATGCATGTTTTGTGTCTAGTTTTGACACTACAATTATCTTAGCTAACACACACAAGGTGTTATGAAACCAGCTCAAGAAAAGATAGAAAAGATAGATCAACACCTTAGAATTCAGCCTCTTCGAGGGGGCAACCTCCTTTACATTACATAAATGAACAATTCTTGGATGATTCAAATGACAAAACCTCCTTTCTATATATAGGAGTCTAAGGAGTCACAATATAATCCAGCCGACCTAACAATAATAATATAAAGCCAAAAAATAACAATAGAGGGATTCTATGGGGCACAGAAATAACAATATGGGGGTAATAGGGGCACAACAATATAAATAAGGGGTATAACTACAATAGTAATGGGGTAATCACTAGTATTATAGGGACCCAACATGCCCCTCTCCTTCAAAAAAGTGTTGTCCTCAACGCTTGAGTAGTTCTGGATACTTCTGCATAAAATTCTCATCCTCCCATGTGGAATCTTCAGCGGATAAGTTCTTCCACTTGATAAGATACTCTGAAATTGATCGATTTCGTAGCTGTCGAGTTCTTGTTTCTGTGACTGCTTCCGGTTCCAATATAATTTTTCCTTCCTCGTCAAGTTCTGGCAATATTGTTTGAACTGGGAGCTTGTCGCCTATAACCTTCTTTAAACATGAAACATGGAAAACTGGGTGCAATCGAGAAGCTGCAGGAAGCTCCAATTTGTATGCCATAGTACCAATCTTTTGCAACACCTTGTACGGACCATAATACTTTGGTGATAATTTATTATCCTTCTTAGCTTGCTTTAGGGACATTTGCTTATATGGTTGTAGCCGTAGGAATACCCAATCACCTACATCAAAACTTCTTTCACTGCGATGTTGATCTGCCTGTTGTTTCATTCTATTTTGTGCCAACACGAGGTTATCCTTTAAGAGTTGGAGGACTTGTTGTTGATGTTCGATGTGATGTTCCACTGCCTGAACCTTAGAATTTTCTCTTAAATATGATGTGATGGATGGTGGTTGATACCCATAAAGTGCCATAAATGGGGTCATTTTTGTTGTTGTATGGAAGGAAGTGTTATACCACCATTCAGCCAGAGGCAACCATTTGACCCATTGTGTCTGTTTATCAGATACAAAGCAACGAAGATATCCTTCCAAACATTTGTTTACTATCTCAGTTTGCCCATCAGATTGAGGATGATAAGATGAGCTATGAGCTAACTGAGTACCAAGACAAGAAAATAATTCTGTCCAAAAATTTCCAGTGAAAATGGGATCTCTGTCACTTACAATAATCTTTGGGTTTCCATGTAGCTTTTGAATTGTTTCCATAAATGCAGTAGAAACTGTACTGGCTTTAAATGGATGTGATAATGCACAAAAGTGTGCATACTTGGTAAGTCTGTCAACTACCACCATGATGACACTCTTTCCCTCAGACTTGGGTAAACCTGTGATAAAATCCATTGAAACCTCCTCCCAACGTTGGCTTGGAATGGATAAAGGTTGTAATAGACCCGGTGTCTTAATTGTTTCAACTTTATTTTGTTGGCAAACCAAACATTCTGCCACAAACTTTTGAATATCTGATTTAAGGCCATCCCAAAAAAATCCTTCTTAACCCTGTGGTAAGTTTTTAAAAATCCTGAGTGCCCTCCTAAGGGAGAAGTGTGCAATTCCATAAGAATCTTTTGTTTTAGCTGGGAATTCTTACAGAGGTATAAGCGATCTTTGTACCATAACGAATCATTTTGCCAGCTAAATGTATCAGACGTACTGGAATCTTGTTGTAGCTTTCGAATAAGTGCCCACACTTCTTCGTCATTCTTCCATTCCTCCCTTGCTTCGTTTATCCAATCTGGTTGGATAATAGAAATGGCACACAACAATGCTTCCACATCCTCATCCTTTCTTGAGAGTGCATCTGCCACCACATTTTGCTTCCCTTTTTTGTAGATGATTTCAAAGTCATAACCCAACATCTTTGTGACCCACTTTTGTTGCTCTTCAGAGGATAATCTTTGTTCTAAAAAGTATTTAAGGCTATCATGATCCGTTTTTACCTTGAAGTGTCTTCCCATTAGGTAGGGTCGCCATTTCTTAAGTGCATGGAGTATTGCCAACATTTCCTTCTCATAAATAGCTTTGCTTAAAAACTTTCCCTTGATTGGACGACTTTCAAAAGCAATGGGTCTTTCATCTTGCATTAGAACAGCACCAATTCCATTTCCTGAAGCATCACATTCCACAATAAAGGTTTTTGTGAAGTCCGGTGTAGCTAAGACCGGTGCTTGGCACATTGCCTCTTTAAGATGTTCAAAGGCCTTTGTTGCTTCCGGAGTCCATGAAAATGCATCTTTCTTCAATAATGTTGTTAGAGGTGCTGCTATTCTCCCATAATTCTTAACAAACTTGCGATAATACCCTGTCAACCCAAGAAATCCTCGCAGATGCTTTATGGATGTGGGGATTTTCCATTCCTTAATGGCTTTAATTTTGCTAGGGTCTACCTTAACTCCTTCATGAGATACAATATGACCCAAATATTCCACCTCCTGGACTCCAAAGAAACATTTGGATCTTTTTGCATATAATTGTTTCTCCTCCAATAGTTGTAGCACCCTGTCAACATGTTCAACATGATCCTTCCAAGACTTGTTGTAGATTAGTATATCATCAAAAAATACTAACACAAATTTTCTAAGGAATGGTTTGAAAATTGAATTCATCAAACCTTGAAATGTTGAAGGTGCATTGGTAAGGCCAAAAGGCATGACCAAAAATTCATAATGACCCTCATGAGTTCTAAATGACATTTTCGGAATGTCTTCAATCTTCATTCTGATTTGATGATATCCCGAACGAAGATCCAACTTGGTGAAGTAAATTGATCCATGCAATTCATCCAGTAATTCATCAATGACAGGAATGGGGAACTTATCTTTAATAGTGAGCTTGTTGAGCTCCCTATAATCTGGACACATGCGCCATGATCCATCCTTCTTGTGCACCAATACTACTGGAGCAGAGAAAGAACTTTGACTTGGTTGAATTATACCAGCCTCTAGCATTTCTGCAACCATACGTTCAATTTCACTTTTTTGGACATAGGGATATCTGTACGGCCTGATGTTTGGAGGAACACTTCCTGGAATCAGATGAATAGCATGATCATGATCACGCATAGGTGGGAGACCTTTGGGAGTCTCAAATACCTTGGAATGATTGTCCAAGACTTTTTGGAGATCTGGAGAAATAGATGATTCCAATGTGGAAACATCTAGCGAACATAATTGTGCAATTACACCTCTTTGCTCCTTTTTTAGAAGCTTTGTCATACCATTAGAGCTGATTATCTTTCCTGGTTTCCCTGCAATACCCCTTAATTCAACTTCCTTTCCTTCCATAGAAAATTTGATGAAAAGTTCTTGAAAATTAAAAGCTATTGTACCCAAGGATTGTAGCCATTGGACTCCTAGTACAACATCAGCACCTCCCATTGGAATGGAAAGCATTGGGCTAGTCAATACATATTCTCCCATGGATAGCTTGATATTATGGCACTTTCCAGAGCAATTTATTGTTCCTCCATTTGCAATCATCACTTGACACTCTGGTGCTGGATATAGGAAGCAATTCAATTCTTTTGCTACCCTACAATGAATAAAATTGTGGGTGCTTCCTGAATCAATCAACACTATTACCTTTTTCTTCTTGATTTGTCCTTCTATCTTGATGGTTTGAGGAGTGGTAATTCCTGCCAATGCATTACAAGATATGGTTGGATTTATTTGTTCTTCATCTAGGCTTTGTTCCTGGAGTATATCCTCTTCTTTTGACCTTTCTTGCTCCTTTTCTTCTTCCTCTTCACAATCTATGTAGAATAATTTCTTCTCAGCACACTTATGACCTTTAGTGTATTTGCTATCACAACTGTAACAAAGCCCTTTTGCTCTTTTTTCTTCCAATTGTTGTGGTGTCAACCTTATAGGTTGTGGAAGACTAGGGGCAACAACACTTCCGTCTTTATAGTTGTGAGTGGTATGCTTCCTGGTTGCCATAATTTTGCTTTCCATTTTTCTTGCTAACCTGAATGCCTTCTCTAATGAATCAGGTTCCCAAAGGCAAACATCATGTTGGATATTATCCTTTAAAGACCCTATGAACACATCAATCCTATGCTCCTCTGGAATATCTTTTACCCTTATGTTCAATTTTTGGAACTCCTCAATGTGCTCCATTATTGAACCCTTTTGTTTGAGACTTATCAATTGGCTAAAAAAAGTGTTGCTTTTGTATCCTCATAATGTGCTATCAATTCTTCCGTAAAAATTGCCCAAGTGATAAATTGTTTACGAGAGCAAAGCCATTGATACCATACAAACTGATTTGGTTCCAAATATAAAGTTCCATACGTACCTTTTGTGTGTTTTGCACATTATTGAGATCGAAGAATTGCTCCATCTGTAATATCCATGTGGCAGGATCCTTGCCATCAAACTTCCTCATATCGATTTTTGGAATATGGTGAGTCTTCGATCCAACATTAGCGTCTATGGAATCATGATTAACATTTCTTTTATTCTCATCATGAGTTTCCTTTAGTACCCTTTCACCCTTAGTGCCCATTTCTTGTAGCAACTTATTCATATTTATCTTCAATTCGTCCATGTCTGTCTTCAAATCTATCTTCAAATCTACAATGTCTCTCTTCAAATCTGTCTTCGAATCATCCATCTTAGCTTCCATGCCCTTTATCTTAGATTCCACGCCATTTATCTTAGCTTCTGTTAGCTTTTGTGAGCGTGACATTTGTTGCACTTGTTCTTGTAATTTTGATATATCATGTAGCATTTCTTCCTCTTCTTCATGAGTCATGCTAGAGCTTTCAGGTTCCTTACTAGGTGTTTGCATTTTCTTTCGGGGCATCAGTTACCGATAATAATGCTTACTATGCCCTTTGAATTCCTTCAAACCAAGCTTACGCAAAAATTATAAAAAAAAAAACTACACACCTTTTTTCACTTTGTAGAAGCCTGATATTGAATCTGATGTATCTCTGTAATTTAGGATCATCCAGTTCTGAAATTGTGATTTGTAGTAGCTTTCTGCGTCCTCTTTCCAATGCCACAAGTCTGACCCAAATTGGATTCTCCAAGGAAGAGTTATGCGAAATCTCCCACAGTGACTTGATTTTAGACTAGTTCAGTAGAGCAAACTTGTACGACGTGCCACAAGTCACTGTTTCAACCTATGGATCTGAAAAATGCATATAAGAAACTACAGTCCGTCCTATTTCTGTACCTTCTTACGAAATTTCAATCCGATCTTCAGAGAGAAAGTTATGACGATTTTCCCCAGGTCACCTGTTTAGAATGTAATTCAGGAGTCTGCAAAAATACCAACTTCCTCAGATCATATCTCCGCAAATATAGCACAAAAAGATCTGAAATTCGGACCCAAGGTTCAACACGATTTCTTCTCAAATGGGTTTTTTTTGTGACTTCTGAAACGTCACAGAAAAAACGTTATAGCGAAAATGCCACAATGACCTGTTTGGAGCAGCGAAACCTTAGAATCCAAAGCTCTGATACCAAATGTTATGAAACCAGCTCAAGAAAAGATAGAAAAGATAGATCAACGCCTTAGAATTCAGCCTCTTCGAGGGGGCAACCTCCTTTACATTACATAAATGAACAATTTTTGGATGACTCAAATGACAAAACCTCCTTTCTATATATAGGAGTCTAAGGAGTCACAATATAATCCAGCCGACCTAACAATAATAATATAAAGCCACAAAAATAACAATAGAGGGATTCTATGGGGCACAGAAATAACAATATGGGGGTAATAGGGGCACAACAATATAAATAATGGGTATAACTACAATAGTAATGGGGTAATCACTAGTATTATAGGGACCCAACACAAGGAGTCTAAAGCAAGTGAAAGAAAGAAGCACATTAATCAAAGCACTTGAAATTAAGAAGCTGCAATGAGCATTCAATCAAGCACAAACAATCACATGCATTTGCGCAACTACAACACATAATAAAAGTTGGCAACATCAACATTCTACATCAACAAGCAAATTCATGCAAGGCAATCAAGTTAATGCAACTACAAACTCATGCATTTCAAAAGACTACATCAACATTCAATGACAATTGGTCATTGTGTAACTTGAAAAATCATAATTTGTAAGTTAACTTGTAAACAAATTCAAATGAAATTGAGTTGAATTGTAAAGGTGCATTTTTGGTCAAAACCGACACCCAACTTGTGAATTTATAGGAGGTAAAGTAAGTCAATTCTCCTCAAATGAGTCAATTAAGTGAGTCAATTCTCTTCAAGTGAGTCAATATCATTTGAACTTGTCATTGTAAACATTGGGTGCATTTTCGGTTATATCCGACACCCTCATCCTAGTAAAAAATTCAAACGAGCGTGTGTTCATTGGTTAACATAAATTTCAAGTAAGCGTCAAGCAGATTGAAACATTCACAAAGTTCAAGCGAGCGAGATCTTCAAATCCCGCAAGTGTTACAAGCAACCATCAAGCAAAATCAAGCAAGCAAGTGAGCGAGTACAAGCGAGCGTGTCAAAACCCATAATGGGTAAAGGAGGAAAATGTCTTCAAAGTGTAGAACTCGACATTAAAGATTTGCAAGATTGCAATCATGAGTTATAGAAAAAAATTGAAATACTGGAATGGAAGTTGAAGCAAAGTCAAACCTTATTCAATGAAATGACCAGTACATTAGAAGCAATGAAAGACTTTCAAATTGAGCTCAAAGTGAAAGAAAAACTCATTCATGCACTTCAAATTAAGTTAAGTGAAAAGAAAGATTTACTTGATGCACAATGTGTAGAGAAGATAGATGCAAGTTATGACACAAAAGACCTCATCACAACAACTAATGAAAGTTGTGATACAAGTGATCTTATTCAACATATTAATGAAGGTTACAACACAGATGATCTAATCAAGCAAGTTGATATAAGTTGTGCACAAATGAACTAATCAATAAGGTTGATATAAGTTGTGACATGAGTGATCTCAACCAACCAGTTGTAGTACTTAATGATGCAACAAGTAGTACCAAAGATCAAATTGATCAGTTTGATAGAACATGTCAAATCGATGAACTGTTAGTGATTGATTTCGAACGTGACATAGAAGGTTTAATAAATCAAGGAGAGAATGTTAGCAGAAGCAACAAGTATGAAGAACAACAACAAGATAGTCTTTCCAATAAAGTGATCAGACCTTGGGAAGAAATATCCTTCAACAAAGACTGTCATGGCCTAGGATACAACAAATAAAACACTTTGTTTGTTCCAAATTTCTCAAGGCCAGTTCAGTTTGTAAGTGTTGGTTTTCTCGACAATGATCAGAATATGGTTAAGTGTAACCATTGTAAACGAAATGGCCATATGGAGAGTAAATCTTTTGACCTCCATCCTTGTCACCATTGTGGCAAGAAAAATCATTCATCCGAAAGATGCTGCAAGAGAAATCAACCACCTAGAGTGAAGATCAATTACTCATGGATTGATCCTTGGAAGTGGTCATCTACAGTCAAATAGTTGTCTATGTGTTACCGAAGGATTTAGTTTCACATGAAGACAAATTATATAGTAAAATGAAGATGGTGAAATGTCCTACACCTCAAAGGGGGGGGGGGGGGGGGGGGAGGAGTTCTAAAATCAAATGTTGATTGTTTCTCCTTTCAGCTTACAAATGGGGGGAAATGATAATAATGGAATTGAAGGTTGTCATACTAAAATTTTCAACAAAATCAACAAGAAGTAGTAACATCAAGTAGCCAGTGGGAAGTCATCATCTTCCTCAAAGAAACCAGTGAGTAGTTTTCAACAAACAATAGTGAGTAGTTTCAACATCAACAAATTCGCTAGTGGGCGCTCTCAATATTTTGTCAGTGGACAAGCAAATTTGCTAGTGGGCGTCATCAAAATTTTGTCAGTGGAAAAAGGATGTTGATTTAAAGAAAAGGACATATGGATCCTTTTGCAGCTTAGCACCTGATGGAGTTTTCAAGAGATGTATCAGACTTGCAGCTGATTCAATTTCTCTTTAGATTGGAGTTTTTCGGCATCCATCTTTTCCAGTTTTTTAGGCAGCATTTTTGAGGATCAATGGTTTCAGCATGAGAACTTGGAAGATGGTTCCTAGTTCTTATTTTGGACTTATCATTGAGGGGAGAATGTTAGCCTCACTCTCATGTGATGAGAACAATTATAAGTCCAAAACAATTAAATTAATTAAAATCAAGAAAGTTGGATTTAATTTTACCTTTCTAGATTGAGTTTGTTCCTCATGGTTAGGAGTCAGTTTAGGCCTAGTTGGTTGAGACTAGTTAGGCTCCTAGATTAGTGTTTGGTTGAGATATTTGCTCAACTATAGTGTCTAAGATAAACCTACTATCTTGAGACAAACTTCCTCATGTATTTATTTGTACTATTATCATTATTTGTACATTGCATTATGAGAGGAATAAAATAAGGGTGAGGCCTTTTTCACCATTTCTACGTCTCTGGTATTTTTTCATGTGTGTTAATTTTGTTTAATATTCTACATTAATCCCAAAAATTAGGCAAGAATGAAACTTTTGATGATTTCAGACCCATATCACTATGTAATTGCATCTACAAAATCATTGCAAAAATGATTACATGTAGGTTCAAAAGTCACTAAGCTGATTCCATGTCCTTAGAACAATTTGGCATCCTTCTTGGGAAACAAATCCATTATGAAATATAAGTAGCCCAAGAATAAATTTATAACTTCAAACCAAGAAATTACAAACAATGTTAGTGAGTTTATATTTCCAAGGCACATGATATAAAAATCTAGCTTTATTTAGGGCTACTCATCCATATAGGGTTCAATGTGCACTTGGTTAACTAGATAATGAATTGTCTTTCCTCAATATATTTGCAATTCTAATTAATGGCTCAGCCTGTTCTTCTATCATGCCTACACGAGACATGGGTAGGTATGACTAATGGATCCTCTGCTATTTTTTACTGTAGAGTAGGTGGTCTCAACAGAGCTATAACATAGTAAAAACGAAATATAAGCTTGACAACTATGCAAATAGGAAGAGCCCTAAATCTAACATATTTATTGTTTGTTGATTATGTTTTGCTTTTGGGTGATAGGACCAAGGTAGATGCAATTAAGTTGAAGGAACATACCCTTGAAGAACCGAAATTCATACCTTAAAAACTACCAACAATTGAGGAGCTACAAGAATCAACATCGTCTTTGATTTGAACCTAAATAGTCTTGTTGAATTAAGGCTTCTGTGATCCATAACAGGTTTATGAGAAGAGTCTTCAATGAAAATCACATCATAATACATGAGTCTTATTATCTTTGAGTATTTCCCTAATCACAATGACCAATAAATCCTTCTCATGGATTACTTATTTCGTTCTATCTATTAGTAAAATCCACAAAATGTATCACTACATTTGAATCTTGGGAAAAAACATATGATTGTGATCATTTAAATTATCCATATCTCTTGGAGCCCAAAAATCCATTTTCTTTTTATAAGATTTATATATAACCTCAAAAGAAACCCTATTATAAGCTGAAGGACCATTATGTCCTCTTGAGTCTTGACAAAGTATGATGGAATGAAATTGGGTGAGGACCAAATCCAGGTTTACCATGTCAGAACCTAAGTTCATTAAGATGACGACCTTGGTTTGAAGATATCCACCATACAAACTAGGACCACCCATACTTATCGTTGCCATCTCTTTTTCATCTTCAATACTAACATATTGAGGACATGTAACTCGTGAAGACCCATGGTAGTCATTGCAATACAATTTATTAGAATACATGCCACGTCCACAAGTTTTTATATTTAATCTCTGCATCCAATGTGGCCATTTCTTATTATGAGATTTACCACATCCAAAAATGGCATCATTCACATCATTTTGAAGAAGTTTACAAAGGTCAACATAATTTTCTTTTTCACATTTATAACTTCCCTCACATTTGTTGGTTCTTGAAGCTCGAGCACTTTCATAACAAAAAAGATAAAGTCAAGCAGCAAAAATGGTCCACTCCCTTTTCATTTGTTGATATTAAAATGAAGTTTTATTAGAGGCACTATTTGTTTGTTCTTTTTGGTTAGAAAGGGTTTGCTCTTGGTTTTATGTGACTTTCAATTTATCATATGTAGCATGTTGAGAAATGGGAAAGAATAATGTATGACATTTATCTTGCAGAAATTGATGCTGAATGAAAGGATACAAATTTTAACCAAGCTATACTTCACTTTGGTAAAGGTGGAGGAACATCTTAAAAATTTGCCTAAGAACACACCATATATAGACTTTTAACATAAGTAATATATGTATTTTTCTTTTGCTGATATATTTTTTTTTCTACCCAAGATATCACAATAAGAAAAATATTGATATTGTAGAAATTGTTTGAGGACCTCATTGATGTCGATTTTTTTGATGTCCTACTTGATTGACACATTCACATATGTCAAGAACGCTTTAAATATGAATTAATATGTTCCTAAAACAAATCAGATTCAAATTTTATAGATATAAAAGATTAAAAAAAATGTCAATGCCTTCGTTTGATTGTTACTTGACTTTGTTGTGGGTAGGTTATAGGAAATGTGATTGGAAAAAGGATGGGGAGACAATGTAGAGCATGTATTGGATATGATTCTTTTGTTGTTAGAGATGCTTTAGGCACCCGAGCCACCGACTTTAGAAATGTTTCTAGTAGGGATTCTTATGGTTTTTAATGTTGTGATTATTTCACCTCATGATTATTTTGGGCAAACAAATGTTTTAGGAATGCCAAACACGACATCAGTGGACAAGTAAACATATTTTTATAATTATAGTGTCCATTCCGTGATATCCTCTTTTTATTGTTTGATTGTATTTTGGACGTTTCTTTTGACTTTGTTTTGTTTTTTAACTATGAGATTGAAAATATGTGGTATCGTGTCCATTTAAACAACAACCAAAGCTTGAAGATGAAATTAGTATTACACAATATTGATTGGAATCCTTGTAGCTAGTTTGTGTTAAAAGACTTTCATGGCTACTAGAAAAGTTTTACTTTCATGTTGTTATTTGAACACATGTTGTTTATATATTTGACCAAATTCATGCATTATAAAATGAAATTTTGTTGCGAATAAAATGACAAAGATTAAAAATCACACCTCAGATTATTTGTTTTCACAAGTTATCTACAACTTGAGATTTTTAGAATGTAACTTAGTTGACATGATTGTGCTGAAGATTTCCTTGAAGGTTTAATACCAAGTTACTAGGGTGTTCTTTTTTATGCTGACATTTTATTTGTTTTTTGTTTTTTTTTTTATACAGGGCATTTGACCACATTATAGTGGCCACTATTGCCCAACTGAAAAAAACTTATTTGAGTTTCTTACTTGTATGGGGGAAAGTGGCTTTAACATTGCTGATGTCCAGGAATATGTCGTATAAACTGTTTATAGCCTACTTTAGTTTATAATTTAGTGTTAATTGTCTCTCATGTCTTACACTTTGTATTGTATCTTCTTTATTTTCAGAAAAAAAGAACTTAATATTGATGGTAAGAAGCAGGGATTGAAGAAAGAGGAGATAAATAGCACTGGAGTTACAAATGGAAAGAGAGAGAGAAGAGAACTGGTCTAGTGATACCCTTAGAGCCAATATCCCGCATAAGAAACACACATAGAGACTGATGGTCAAGTCTTCAGAGTTGTTGAATTCACCTGCAATGATTTGACAACACAATGATAATGTTTTGAAATGATGATATATAATTTCATGGGTAAATTGTAGTCTAACCAATGTTAAGTTGGAAACTTATATTGTAATACTTTAACATTTCATATAATATAATTTATGTGGTTGAAATCATTTATAGTTGTCCTTGATATTATTTAGTATTGTAATTGGCATATGCAAGTTTGCGTTTTCATATTAGATGAACATGCACATTGTAAGACATTTTTTAAATCATACTAATTAATTTAAGTTGATTAATAATGAACACATAAAATCAATCTGAAACTACTAAATTAGTAGTTTATATTGATTAATGATGAACACAAATAAAATGAATATATGACTAAATTAGTCATTTATAATGATTATTAATTAAAGTAAATGAAATAAATATAAACTACTAAATTAATGAATATAATGAATATGAAACTACCAAAAAAAAAATCGACTACTACAAATGATAAATTTGTGATTACAAATGATGACTAAATTTTGCATATATATGACTATTAGTAGCTAATTTACAGTATCTTATAACACGACCAAAATGTAGTCATATTTCTTTGGTCATTAATTGGTTTGAAACGATGACTAAAATTTGCATATATATGACTATTAGTAGCTAATTTATAGTATCTTATAACATGACCAACATTTTTGTGATTAATTGGTTTTCTCGGATTATCATATAGTAATATAATTTTTTGTATATTTGGTCATTAATTGTGACAATTAATGACTAAATATACTACTAGACGATAAAATCGAGACAACCAATTAATGACATAGATAAAAACGACTAAAAATTGGTTGTGTTATAAGATACTGTAAATTATCTATTACTGGTCAGCGACTGAAAAATGGTCATTTATATACAATTTTAGTTGTTTTTCAGTAATTAATTAGCCATTTTGTACTAGTTCATGTGAGGAGAAAATTGAAGGAAAATGATAGAAAATGAAGAAAATAGATGCCTCATTCATAAAAAGGCTTCTAAGGATCAGATGGTAACCTTTTTTCAGTTGTGTTTTGGAGCACTCTCATTATTCTTTCTCTCTCTCTCACTCTTGGACTCCTAGAGTTTTCTTGGAGCAATTGTGGCATTGGAGTAAGAAAGGCAAAGAAGGCAAGAGGAAGCAAAGATCAAGCAGGGAAAGGCAGGATCAAGTAACTACAACTGGCTTCATTGCAGGTATCGAATTTCATGTGTATTTTCCTTGTTATATTTGGCATGCATGGCATTGCATGTGGTTCTTTTTTATCATGGCATGAGTTTTGTCAGGTGTAACAGTGTTTTTCATCATAGCCTTGCCATTTCCGAATAGCCATGGTGTGATGGGGTTCTCATGTTTTGGTTGAGTTGGATTTCTGGATGGATTCAAAGTTGAGTGGGGTGGATCTCCGAATGATAGAGCACATGGCCTAGTGGTCCCTGAACTAGACTGTGGATCATGGTAAAGTCACTGGCCTAGTGACCCCTGAGCCAGACCATGGGTTGTGGTAATCCAGGATTGTGTTGCCTTCGTGGACCTAGGAATCCTTGTTGGTGAATGGAAAGATATACGTTAAATCCAAGAGGTGGTTTTCTCTCTGTCGGGCCTAGTAATCCCGGGCTTGGGATATGCGGTAAATATTGGAGAGTGGGTTTCAGTTTAGGGCATTGTATTCCAAGTTGGATTGCGGTAAATCCTGAGGGACTAGGAGACAGGAAAATTCCTCATGGTGTAGGTGGTAAAATCCAGTGGCATATGTTATCACTCCAATATTTCTCTGGATTTGATTAGAAAGAAATGATTGGAGGTAACCACAAAGCTACTTTGGAGATTAGGATCTAGCCTTCCTAATGCTCAAAGAGGGCTCTCTCTTTATGTTTTAACTTTGTTTAGTTATTTGATTTTAGGCTAGTTATGGTTGTACTTGGGTTTTGATTTGGATTTGGTGGTGGGATCACTTACTTAGATGAAAAGAGAGGTGTCTTTTACCATTGGGCTATGGGGTCAAATGTCAAGCAAACAGGATTGGATCAAGTTCTAAAAACATTGTCTACAAGGCAAGATAGCAAAGTTACTTCATATCTCAAGGCTAGATGGTGAAGTGGTTTTCAATCGGATCTAAGGAGAAATTAAGGGTTCCTTAGGCCAGATTATGAAGAAAGTGAAAGAGGTCAACTGGGATGGGAGAGCAATTAAGGATTCTCAGATCCAGATATCAGAAGAAAACATGGAAATAATCAACTGTTCAAAACAGAGTGTACTTAAACAAATTCTGAGATAAATTTCCAGTTAATTCATTCAACTTTAGATTTAGTGTCCTATTTTTTTAGTATAGTTTTGTTACTCCTATCAAGGGTTATATATGTATAATAGGTTGATCACTTGATTAAGGAATAACATTTTACATACATAGTTATATTTCCTTTTATGTTTATGTATGATAGATTGATCACTGGATTGGGAAAAATGTTTTATATAGTTATATTTCCTCTTATATGTGGCATCATTGATTATCTGTATTAGATGGTTTTGGTTAAGTAAAATGTTATACATATGTTTTTTTTGTTTGTATCTGATTTATGAAGCAGGTGTATGACATGGATGGTGATCCAAGATTGAGACACATATACCCATGGATTCTCATAGTTATGTGGAATAGATTGTTAATTATAATTTATGGATGATACATGATTTGTGTGATTATATATGTCTTATATTGTACCAATCAGGATGTGGTAGGGTACTTGGTCATTTTCCAACAAGGATGTTCAATTATGAATGACTATGGAAGTCATTTCTTCAAAACCAAAATGACTGTGGAAGCCATGCACCATTCTGGGTAAAATGTGATTAAGTAAATTTCATTATGAAATTCATTTGATTCCTTTGATCTATGAGATTGTAATGTGTGCAGGTCTTTGAACAAGGCCTTACCAGCGAACCATCAGATGGGGAAAAGCTCACAATCGGTACCATAAGGAGAAACACAAAGTTTCAAAGCATAGTAGATGAGAGGGCATGGAAATTAGGGTGTGGAGTCCTAAATCCAAGAAAGATAAAGACATGGAGTCTTGTATATTTAGGGTGTGGAGTCTTGAATATTTAAAAAAGATCAAGTTGTGGAAGCTTGGATCTTTGGAGTAGATCAGGGTGCGGAGTTCTCAATCTACTAAGGCATGGAGATGCATGAAATAGGGGTGCAGAATCCCTATTCTACAGAATAAAAATACCACTCGTGGATGAATTTCCTTAAATAAAATTTCATCCTTACAATTCTGGAATGACTTTCTAAAAATAGAAAGTCATGTCCAGCGTCTCAAGCACGACTTTCCAAAAATAGTAAATAACTTTACATAAATTGGTAATCAAGCAGAGTTGAAGAAAAACGAATTAACTTATCATTAATCAATCCTAATAGTTCAATCCTGATTGAATACTCAATATTGTTAATATCTTTTACGAGACTGATATTATTATTAAAAAGGAATTACAAGTCAATTTTATCTCCTCAATCAATTCACACATCTCCTTCGTGACTCTCTCTCTCTCTTAAATAATTCATTATACTCTATTTTATGCACTCATCAAAGAATGGCATATTCCTTTTCACTCATTAAAAACATGTCATAAAATATTCCTCTTACGATCTCCTTAATGCATATGTTACACTCTCCTTAACTAAGGCAAGCATACCTCTCCTTAATGGCATAAGTTACACTCCTCTAAATGGAATCCAATGCATGCACATTACTCCTCCTTTATGACAAGAATTGGTTGCTCCTCCTATATATGAGTCTCATGTATTCTCACTTGGGTATTAGGAGGCCAAGTGTGGAAGACACTTGAGGAAAATAGTGAGAGGGAGAGATATGGAGAGTAGCCAATTGCTTCCATAATAAATATGAAATTATTGTTAAAATCCTAAGACCTCTAGCTATTGAGGTTGGCCATGAGTGGTATTGAGAGGAAGTGAAAATTTGCTTCCTTAGTTTGCCTTGCAAATCTCTCTACTGTTGTCTTTTGGTACTGCTTGTGAGCTTTTGCAGCTCGGGGGTTCTAGGGGGAGGAGTTCTTCTTGGATATGGTTGGGAGGAAAACTGGGTGGTTCACAATGAGTTGGCAAGGATATTGGAGCTGGAGCATACTTTCATTGAAGCTGGAGCATACTCCCATTTTTTGAGTTCTATAAATTCACTGCTAGGTATGTTGGCAACATTATATTGTGTTTCTTTTTGTAGTTCATTACATGGTTTTTCTTATCTGATTGTTGACTGAAACTTAGATGTATATCAAATGCTGCACAATAAATGCTAAAGGAATTTTGCAATAACTGTAGTGTATTTTATGTAAGATTTTTTTGTATAGTTTCATTGCAAGTTGATTTACATCATGTCTTAATGGCTGAAGCATTCAGGCTGCCATGAGTTTTATGAAAACATGTTAATAGCACAAATTTGGGGTTTCCTTCTCTTTTTACAGCTGTAGATAAGTTTTCAGAATATATGTTTGACAAAAGGGATAAATGAGATAGTATAAATTTGTTTTTGGTTGTGGTTTTAAATAACCGCATTTCTGGGAATTTTTGTCTCAATTTATTTTAACTTCAGGGAGTATCGGTACCTTATGGCCATGTCGCCCCAACGTTGATTTCAAAAAACAGAGTTTCAGAATCCGGTTTTGTAATCTTCTATATTTTACAGATTTGCTGCTGTTGCCTGGTGGTTTGTCTTGCTGCTTCTTTTTGTAGCTGTGATTTACCTGGTAATCTCTTTTTATGAAATCAGTCTGTTATATAAACTTGGAATTATTATTTTAAAGTATTAATGGTTAATACATTGATAGTTTAATAAACTTGTGACTACTTGTTTGATAGTTTAATAGTTAGCAGCTTGTTTTGTGACTGTTAACCGTTGTTCAAAATTCCCAATGGCTGTAGCTACATCGCTGCGAGCTATTTGTAAAAATTCTTAAATATTTATAGCCATTATGTGCCTAAATTTTTGTATATGCAGCCATCAAGATGCACGACAGTTCTACTTATGTATTAGGTTCACTTCTTGGCATTACTGACAAAGAAAAAGAAATTATGTAATCTTAGATTCATGTTAGTTAATTTTGGTGAAATCGCCTTAAGGGTTATGGTTGTAAGTGTTTGAAAAAATGCCTCAAGGGCTATACATTTCATGCTTGCAAACTGTTTGACATAATGCTTCAATGGTTGTAGCTAATTACATCTACGAATTGTCTAAAAAATGACTAAGTAAATTTAGGATTTGCAACCAAGGTGTTTTGGAGATATCTCAAAGAATAAGCAGGATGGTTCCATTGAAGTAAAAATCCATGGAAGGCAAATTGGTTAGGTGAAATGTTGTAATTGTTAGCTCACATATGAATTCATAATAATTGGAAACCACTTCTTTAGAAGTTGAATTATCTTGTTTTTCTTCCCTTTGTTTTACCAAAGAATTCATAGGCATATTATCTAGAACAAAATCAAATTAGTCACTCTTAAACACTCTTAATTGCAATAGAATGAACAATTAGCCTATTGGAAATTGTGGTTTGTAAATATTGATATTATTTGTTCCACTAAAGACTATCATTTAAATGTGATTTTAAGACTTATGGTTGTAAGTTTTGGATCTTGAGGAACCATGACCCTGTGGCCTTAATGAGAAGTTTAATATTACCATGGGTTAGTTAGTTAGTAGAAATTAGTATGTAGTGTAAATAATACCATCTAAAACTAAAAATATAGATATATAACCTTGCATTAACTTTTACGTCTTAAAAACTTAAACTTAAATAGCATTTTGACTCAGCCTTAATATAATACTGATGGTTGTTAAGGTGGGACCTTACATATGGTATCAGAGCAGGTTAAAACTCTAGGACCTAGGGCTTGCCTGCTAATATTTATTTACTTACCTAAATTTTTCCTTGGTCAGGTTAAGTAATCATGGAGAGAACATCAAGGAGGAGGAAGGAAGTCTCATCTCCACCTCCCCAAGATAAAGAATCTGAGCAAATATCCATCAGGGAAGTAAGGGATATGATGTTATCTTTCCAAAAGATGACTGAAGTCTTGATTAGTAGGGTTGGGGGAAATCCTTCAGTGCCTGGTTCTTCATCTCAATTAGAGAGGCAAGAAATACCATCTGATGGAGATGTACATAGAGAGTTGGAAAAAGTTAAGCTTCCTATCTTTAAGGGTACCACCAAAGGGGAGGTAGCAAAATCTTGGTTGGAAAACATGCACCTATGTTTTGAGTTGTGGAATTATTCTAGCAACCAAAAGGCAAAGTTGGCTATATACCAACTTAAGGAGAGTGCACTATTATGGTGGAGGAACTTAGAATCCCAATTGGGATACTCCATGTCTACCTTGACATGGGAACGATTTGAAGAGGAATTTCGAGAAAAGTACCTTTCTGTTGAATACTTGGAGAGGAAATTGAATGAGTTCCATGATATTAAGCAAGGAACTAAGACAATCCTTGAATATAAAACACGATCCATGGAGTTTCTTAGATATGCTACCCATCTAAATACTGAAGCCCTCAAGGTAAACAAGTTTTTGTATGGATTGAATCCTATTATAAAGGAAAAGGTGCACATTTTGAGGCCTACTATGTTGCATGAAGTAGTGCAACAAGCAATAATAGCCGAGGAAGAATTATTAGGGAACAAAGGGGGGGATAAAACCCCAAATCTATCATTCCATGGGAAACCTCCTCGAAGGGGAGGCTACTATGTAAGACATAAGTCAGGTGGTTCACATCATCAGGGATTTCAAAGGAATTATACTTTTAAGAACCAAAGAAATAACCCAAGGAAACATCTTCAACAAAGTAATGCTTGCACTCAAGAATCACCTAATAAAAGGGTCAAATTTATGAAAACTACTCCCACTAATGGATGTTGGACTTGTGGAGGACCTCATTATGAGCGAGATTGCCCTGAAAAGAAGAATGAAGCACAATCAGAGCAGGAACAAGCCACTGTTAGAGATATGGGTAGAGCCCATAGGATTCATGTAGTTGTGCAAAATCTCTAGGTCGAGCATCAGTCTACAGTGCTTGAAGCATCAGGTAATATAAATGGTATGGTTGTTAGTATTTTGATTGATCCTGGTGCAACTGAAAGTTTTATTTCTCTTAATGCTTTATTGAAATGTAAATTAGTGACGATAGAGCAAAATGATTTTGATCAGGTTACAATGGCCTTAGGGTGATCTCAAAAGATTGAATGCTTAGTGCAAGAGTGCCCTTTAGACTTGGGAGTGTGTGTCACAAATGTGAATCTTTATGTGACGCCACTTGGTCATTATGATGTGGTAATTGGGATGGACTGGCTTGAAGCCCACTGGGCTGTGCTTAGTTGTCAAAGAAAAACCCTTCATTTTTTGAGTGATGAGGGCTAATCCATGGTTATCCATGGGGAAAGGAGACCCGTTTCTTTAAGACTTATCTTATTCTTGCAGATGAAGAGAAGTCTTAGGAAAAGATGTCAAATGTATGCTGTAATGACTTTAAATGAGGGAGAGCTTTCATCCTTTGAACAATATCCTTTCCTTTCAGAATTCTCCGATGTCTTTCCAGAGGAGTTTCCTGGTTTACCTCTAAAGCGGGAGATTGACTTCTCCATAGAGCTAAAGGCTGGTACCGAACCTATATCAAAAGCTCCCTATCGAATGTCTATTGTTGAACTTCATGAGTTGTAAGTACAACTTGAAGAGTTATTGGACAGGGGTATGATTAGACCTAGTGTTTCACCTTGGGGAGCTCCAGTGATATTTGTAAGGAAAAAGGATGGATCCCTTCAGCTCTATGTTGACTACATGCAATTGAATTGAGTAACTATTAGAAATCAATATCCTTTGCCTCGCATTGATGATCTATTTGATCAAATGAAGGGAGCCATCGTATTCTCCAAGATCGATCTTTGATCTGGATATCATCAACTTAGAGTTAAAGAAGAGGATATTTCCAAAACTGCTTTTCTAACTCGTTTTGGTCATTATGAGTTCGTGGTTGTTCCTTTTGGGTTATCTAATACCCCAGGAGTGTTTATGAGTCTGATGAATGGTGTATTTAGGAATTACTTGGACAAATTTGTACAAGTGTTCCTCGATGACATCCTAATCTATTCAAAGTCCCCGGAAGAGCATGAGCAACACCTGAGATTGGTGTTACAATGCTTAAGAGAAAATAAACTTTATGCAAAAATGTCCAAATGTTCTTTTTTCCAATCAAAAATCCATTACCTTGGACACATTATCTCCAGTGAAGGCATTGTTGTTGACTCAGCAAAGATCGATGCAATTTCAGAATGGCCAACACCCTCTAATGTGCATGAAGTGCGTAGCTTCATGAGTATGGCAGGATATTATCGGAGATTTGTGGGGGGGTTTTTAAAAATAGCCATCCCTATCACTTCATTGCTTAGGAAGGAAATACTATTTAATTGGACAAATGAGTGTGAGAAAGCATTTTCCAAGCTCAAACAATGTTTGACTATAGCTCCGATACTTGAGGTTCCAGATATGGATAGACCATTCATAGTATGTACCGATGCGTCAAAAGATGGATTGGGTGCGGTATTATCACAAGATGGTAGGGTGATTGCATATGCCTCTAGGAAGTTAAGGACGCATGAGGAAAACTATGCAACCCATGATCTAGAACTAGCAGCTATAGTTCATGCCTTACGACTTTGGCGACATTATCTGGTGGGAAAAAAATTTGAATTGAAAATATATTTACTCAAAGTGGTCTAAATGCTAGGCAAAGAAGGTGGTCAGAACTCCTAAGTGAATATGATTTTGACATAACTTACATCAAGGGTACATTGAACAAAGTAGCCGATGCACTCAGTCGAAGACCACGAATATTTTCAGTAATTCCATTGAAGATTGATTTACGGGAGTGCATCATGAGGGCACAAGATGTAGATGAATGGTGCAAGGAAGTTAAAGTTTCTCTTTCTAGGGAGGGGGCTAAGAAAAACAAGGTAGAAGGGTATTCTTATGATGACGATGGTATGGTGAGATTCATGAAAAAGATTGTAGTTCCAGATCAAGATGGGCTTCGTGAGTTCATTTTGAAAGAAGCTCACCGTGCAACATATATGGCTCACCTGGGAGTCCAAAAGATGTATGCTGATTTAAAGCAAATTTTCTTTTGGGCAAGCATGAAGAAGGATGTAGCAAATTTTGTGGAAAATGTTTGGAATGTCAGCTAGTTAAAGCATAACATGGTCATCCAGTAGGATTGTTGCAGCCGCATAACATTCCTGAGTCTAAATGGGAAGCAATATCTATGGACTTTATTGTTGAATTACCTAAAACAACCAAAAGGCATAACTCCATTTTGGTGGTGGTAGATAAACTTACTAAGAGTGCCCATTTTATACCTGTTAGAGATACTTACAAAGCATCTGAAATAGCACAAGTATTTATCAAGGAGGTGGTTAGACTTCATGGTTTTCCTAAGAAAATCATATTAGATAGGGCCTCTATATTTACAGGAAGACTTTGGGCTAGTTTCCAGGGAGCCCTTTAGACACAATTAAATTTCAGTACAGCTTATCATTCAGAGACTGATGGCCAAACTGAAAGAGTAAATCAAGTGTCAGAGGACATGCTTAGAATGTACGTAATGGATCAACAATCTAAGTGGGAAGATTATCTTCCTCTAGTAGAGTTTGCTTACAATAACAGTTATCATGCTCCCTTGATATGGCACCTTATGAGTTATTGTATGGAAGACCATGCAGAACACTTTTAAGTTGGGATAGATTAGAGGACAGAATCTCAGTAGGTCCTAAAATTCTTCAAGAAATGGAAGAACAAGTGTGTCATATAAGACAAAGATTAAAGTGGGCACAGGATAGACATAAGAGCTATACTGATATGAATAGAGTGGATCGTAGTTTTAAAGAAGGGGAACTTGTTTTTCTTCGAGTAAAACCTCAGAAAAGTTCTATTAGGTTTGGGAAAGGATCTAAGCTCTCTCCTCGATTTGTTGGGATTTTTGAGATCATCTAAAGGGTTGGACATGTGGCATATCGTCTTGCTTTACCACCAGTCTTTCATCGTATGCATGATGTATTTCATATTTCGGTACTACGTAAGTATGTTCATGATCCTTCTCACATTTTAGATTGGCATCAATTACATGTAATGGACGAAGGAACTCTTAAGGCAGAGTCAGTTTCCATTTTGGACCATCACACTCGATAGCTCAGACATGGCATGGTGGACCAAGTAAAGGTCCAATGGGACCCGTACAGTCCTAGTTCCGCCACTTGGGAAGATGCATCTTCTATGCGTCTTGAGTTTCCTTTTTTGTTTAGTTAAACTTCGGGCCAAGTTGACTCCAAGAGGGGGAGTATGTATTGTCCTATTTTTTTAGTATAGTTTTGTCACTCTTATCAAGGGTATATATATATATGATAGGTTGATCACTTGATTGAGGAATAATTTTTTACATACATAGTTATATTTCCTTTTATGTTTATGTATGATAGATTGATCACTGGATTGGGGAACAATGTTTTATATAGTTATATTTCCTCTTATATGTGGCATCATTGTTTATCTGTATTAGATGGTTTTGGTTAAGTAAAATGTTATACATATGTTTTTTCTGTTTGTATCTGATTTATGAAGCAGGTGTATGACATGGATGGTGATCCAAGATTGAGACACATATACCCATGGATTATCACGGTTATGCGGAATAGATGGTTAATTATGATTTATGGATGATACATGATTTGTGTGATTATATATGTCTAATATTGTACTAAGCAGGATGTGGTAGGGTACCTAGTCATTTTCCAACAAGGATGTGCAATTATGAATGACTGTGGAAGTCATTTCTTCAAAACCAAAATGACTATGGAAGCCATGCACGATTCTAGGTAAAATGTGATTAAGTAAATTTCATTATGAAATTCATTTGATTCCTTTGATCTATGAGATTGTAATGTGTGCAAGTCTTTGAACAAGGCCTTATCGGTGAACCATTAGATGGGTAAAAGCTCACAATCAGTACCATAAGGAGAAACACAAAGTTTCAAAGCACAGTAGATGACAGGGCATGGAAATTAGGGCGTGGAGTCCTAAATCCAAGAAAGATAAATACGTGGAGTCTTGTATATTTAGGGCGTGGAGTCCTAAATATTTAAAAAAGATCAAGTTGTGGAAGCTTGGATCTTTGAAGTAGATCAAAGCGCGGAGTCCTCAATCTATTAAGGCACGGAGATGCATGAAATAGGGGTGCGGAATCCCTATTCTCCAGAATAAAAATACCACTCATGGATGAATTTCCTTAAATAAAATTGCATCCTCACAATTCTAGAATGACTTTCTAAAAATAAAAAGTCATGCCCAACATCTCAAGCACGACTTTCCAAAAATAGTAAATCACTTTACATAAATTGGTAACCAAGCAGAGTTGAAGAAAAACAAATTAACTTATCATTAATCAATCCTAATAGTTCAATCTTGATTGAATACTCAGTATTATTAATATCTTTTACGAGACTATGATATTATTATTAAAATGGAATTACAAGTCAATTTTATCTCCTCAATCAATTCACACATCTCCTTCATGACTCTCATGGCTCTATGTAACTCTCTCTCTCTCTCTCTCTCTTTTAAATAATTCATTATACTCTATTTTATGCACTCATCAAAGAATGTCATATTCCTTTTCACTCATTAAAAATATGTCATAAAATATTCCTCTTATGGTCTCTTTAGTGCATATGTTACACTCTCCTTAACTAAGGCATGCATACCTCTTCTTAATGGCATAAGTTACACTCCTCTAAATGGAATCCAATGCATGCACATTACTCCTCCTTTATGACAAGAACTGGTTGCTCCTCCTATATATGAGTCTCATGTATTGTCACTTAGGGATTAGGAGGTCAAGAGTGGAAAAGACTTGAGGAAAATAGTGAGAGGGAGAGATATGGAGAGTAGCCAATTGCTTCCATAATAAATATGAAGTTATTGTTAAAATCCTAAGACCTCTAGCTATTGAGGTTGGCCATGAGTGGTATTGAGAGGAAGTGAAAATTTGCTTCCTTAGTTTGCCTTGCAAATCTCTCTACTGTTGTCTTTTGGTACTGCTTGTGAGCTTTTGCAGCTCGGGGGTTCCAAGGGGAGGAGTTCTTCCTGGATATGGTTGGGAGGAAAACCGGGTGGTTCACAATGAGTTGGTAAGGATATTGGAGCTGGAGCATACTCTCATTGGAGATGGAGCATACTCCCATTTTTTGAGTTGTATAAATTCACTGCTAGGTATGTTGACAACATTATATTGTGTTTTTTTTTGTAGTTCATTACATGGTTTTGCTTATCTGGTTGTTGACTGAAACTTAGATGTATATCAAATGCTGCACAATAAATGTTGAAGGAATTTTGCAATAATTGTAGTGTATTTTATGTAAGTCTTTTTTGTACAGTTTCATTGCAAGTTGATTTACATCATGTCTTAATGGCTGAAGCATTCAGGTTGCCATGAGTTTTATGAAAACATGTTAATAGCATAAATTTGGGTTTTTCTTCTCTTTTTACAGCTGTAGATAAGTTTTCAGAGTATATGTTTCACAAAAGGGATAAATGAGATAGTATAAATTTGTTTTTGGTTGTGGTTTTAAATAATCGCATTTCTGGGCGTTTCTGTTTCGATTTATTTTAACTTCATGGGGTATCAGTGCCTTTTGGCCATGTCGCCCCAACTTTGATTTCAAAAAACAGAGTTTCAGAATCCGGTTCTGTAATCTTCTATATTTTACAGATTTGTTGTTGTTGCCTGGTGGTTTGTCTTGCTGCTTTTTTTGTAGCTGTGATTTACCTGGTAATCTCTTTTTATGAAATCAGTCTGTCATATAAACTTGGAATTATTATTTTAAAGTATCAATGGTTAATACATTGATAGTTTAATAAACTTGTGACTGCTTGTTTGATAGTTTAATAGTTAGCAGCTTGTTTTGTGACTGTTAACTGTTGTTCAAAATTCCCAATGGTTGTAACTACATCGCTGCGAGCTATTTGTAAAAATTTTTAAATATTTATAGTCATTATGTGCCTAGATTTTTGTATATGCAGCCATCAAGATGGATGATAGTTCTACTTATGTATTAGGTTCACTTCTTGGCATTACTAACAAAGAAAAATAAATTATGTAATCTTAGATTCATGTTAGTTAATTTTGGTGAAATCGCCTTCAGGGTTATGGTTGTAAGTGTTTCACAAAATGCCTCAATGGCTGTACATTTCATGCTTGCAAACTGTTTGACATAATGCTTTAATGGTTGTAGCTAATTACATCTATGAATTGTCTATAAAAATTACTAAGTAAATTTAGGATTTGCAACCAAGGTGTTTTTGGAGATATCTTAAAGAATAAACATGATGGTTCCATTGAAGTAAAAATCCATGGAAGGCAAACTGGTTAGGTGAAATGTTGTAATTGTTAGCTCACATATGAATTCATAATAATTGGAAACCACTCCTTTAGAAGTTGAATTATCTTGTTTTTCTTCCCTTTGTTTTACCAAAGAATTCATAGGTATATTATCTAGAACAAAATCAAATTAGTCACTTTTAAACACTCTTAATTGCAATAGAATGAGCAATTAGCTTATTAGAAATTGTGGTTTGTAAATATTGATATTGTTTATCCCACTAAAGACTCTATCATTTAAATGTGATTTTAAGACTTATGGTTGTAAGTTTTGGATCTTGAGGAACCATGACCCTGTAGCCTTAATGAGAAGTTTAATATTACCATGGGTTAGTTAGTTAGTAGAAATTAGTATGTAGTGTAAATAATACCATCTAAAACTAAAAATATAGATATATAACCTTGCATTAACTTTTACGTCTTAAAAACTTAAACTTAAATAGCATTTTGAGTCAACCTTAGTATAATACTGATGGTTGGTAAGGTGGGACCTTACATATGGTATCAGAGCAGGTTAAAACTCTAGGGCCTAGGGCTTGCCTGCTAATATTTATTTACTTACCTAAATTTTTCCTTGGTCAGGTTAAGTAATCATGGAGAGAACATCAAGGAGGAGGAATGAAGTCTCATCTCCACCTCTGCAAGATAAAGAATCTGAGCAAATATCCATCAGGGAAGTAAGGGATATGATGTTATCTTTCCAAAAGATGATTGAAGTATTGATTAGTAGGGTTTGGGGAAATCCTTCAGTGCCTAGTTCTTCATCTCAATTAGAGAGGCAAGAAATACCATCTGATGGAGATGTACATAGAGAGTTGGAAAAAGTTAAGCTTCCTATCTTTAAGGGTACCACAAAAGGGGAGGTAGCAGAAGCTTGGTTGGAAAACATGCACCTATGTTTTGAGTTGCGGAATTATTATAGCAACCAAAACGCATAGTTGGTTATATACCAACTTAAGGAGAGTGCAATATTATGGTGGAGGAACTTAAAATCCCAATTGGGATACTCCATGTCTACCTTGACATGGGAACAATTTGAAGAGGAATTTCGAGCAAAGTACCTTTCTACTGAATACTTGGAGAGGAAATTGAATGAGTTCCATGATCTTAAGCAAGGAACTAAGACAATCCTTGAATATGAAGCACGATTCATGGAGTTGCTTGGATATGCTACCCATCTAAATACTGAAGCCCTCAAGGTAAACAAGTTTTTGTATGGATTGAATCCTATTATAAAGGAAAAGGTGCACATTTTGAGGCCTACTACGTTGCTTGAGGTAGTGCAACAAGAAATTATAGTCGAGGAAGAATGATTGGGGAACAAAGTGGGGGATAAAACCCCAAATCTATCATTCCATGGGAAACCTCCTCGAAGGGGAGGCCAATATGTAAGACATAAGTCAGGTGGTTCACATCATCAGGGATTTCAAAAGAATCCCTGGCCAACACCTCAAAGTCTATTTTTCTGTAGTCAGCTGATGTCTTTGGCTGCTGGACAGTTGGCTGCATGAAGGACACCTGCATTTTTCCTGCTTTGATGTCAAAAGCTGACATCAACCTGCTTTGATTTGCTGGTGTGTGCATGAAGTATTAAGCATATGTTTCAGCCTTCAACTACTCATTTCTCAACTTGATCTCCTTGTATCTATCCTTGATATCCTTTTCTTTATCTACTGGTCTGGTGAAAGAAGAAACCTCAACACTGAGATGTCTCTCAATCAGTTGAGTGTTAGATGTTGAGGGCTGTTGTGTTTCTCCTGAAGCTGTTGTACCTTTGCTTCTTTCCACCATTGTATCAGTGTCAGTTATTTCCACTAATTCAATGGTGTCCTCCTATTCAGTTACAGGATTCAGCTTGGGCCTCTTCCTGTAACTGATCTCGAACTGCTCATCAGTGGTTTCCATAGAAGAACTGGAACCCTCCTCCCTGTTTCTCTTTGGGTTTCTCTCCTCATTTGCAGGAGTCTGTAAAACAGGAGGAATGTTCATTGGTTCTCCTAGTTCTGGAACCTGCAGGAAGGAACTTTCATCAATCTGTCTCTCTACATTAATCAATGTATTCTCTACATCCACTACAATGCTATCCATGTCAATTAGAGTGTTTTCCAACCATTCTGATTGGTTGGAAACCTCTCAATGTCTGGTCTAGGATGATGGATGAAACGTCCCAATTTGACCTTGATCCTCAGTTTATTTATGATTCCATGAGGGTCATATTGCCACATAAAACTGTTTTTGAACTTCATTTGTTGCAAAATCTTATCTGCCTCTGGTCCAGCTTCCTTGGTGCTACAAATGAAGGGGCCCAATTGGTTTTTCATTTTGAATTGAGTTTTCTTCCTAGTTGCTAGGAAGTTGACTTCATCAGAATTGATAATCTGCCTAAAATATTCTAGTGCAAATATCCTCATGGGGAGGTATTTGGGTAGTTTGTAAGGGGTAAGTTGGCATCCATAAATTCTTATCTCTATGTGGTTCTGGTACAGATACCAATCTCCCACCTTACTATTCTTGGCCAACTATAACACCCTTTTGATCTCTTGGTTGATTCTAGGCTGAGGGCTACTGGTTAGCATATTCATGACTGGATGGACAAATGAATCAATGAAGTCCTTATAAGTGAATGTAGTGGAGTACTTTTTGATCAAGGGTGTCCAATAAATAATTGATCTTTGATTTCCCTTGGTATCCAACTTCTGAATGTTAATAGGGAATTTATCTGATTGATAATACAAGAACATATGAAATAATACAGAAGAGTACTTGAAGACTCTTTCAGTAGGTAATCTAGTGAACTGTTCCTGCATCTTGCTTGCAATGAACTGAGCATAGTTGTAAATAATAGCAAGAGGCTTGCCTGGGCTAAAGATGGAAAGGAATTCCAGGACAACCTCATCCACGTGCTCATCTGTGGTGTATCCTAAGATGCAAGAGAGCATAGTAATAATTTGTCTGCATCTCTCAGAAAAAATAGTGGCAGCATAAGGGGGACTATCTATGGGAGTATGACATTCCTCAATGGTGAAAGTTTGGAAAATTTGTGCTATTATGGGTAGGTCTAACTTGGTATAAAGGTCCAACAATTCTCAAATAGACAATGGGGTCTCATTAGGGCTTGGTTGGACCTGCAACATTTGGTTAATGGATTCTACAATGATGGTAAACAATACTTATTGGTTAGGGGTGACAATGGCCCTTTGGCTAGGAATGTAGCAAGCATGACAAAAGTGGATAATGTTTGGGAATGGATGTACTTTTGGAAACAAATATTTGGATGTCATCGTTCTGGTTTAAGAATCTGTCCTTACTCAAGCAGTGGAGCTTTAGAAGGTAGGCAGGGGAGGCTGTGTCCTCTATTTGGAAATCTTTGTCTGCTAATGCAAGGTGGTCAATGTCCAAGTGAGGGGTTTGTAGAGGTATCACGTCCAAAGAGGTTTGGGAAGCCATAATTGGGTGTACATATATGAATTAGGCTTTGAGGGGTTTTAGGAGTGAGTTTAGCAGTTCTAGTACAGTGAGAGGGTAATTATAGCCCACAAAAGAAGGGTTTTGGGGCATAAATAGGTTTCTTTTCAATTCAGGGAATTTTCTTTAATTAATTCGATTAATTAAGCTTCCAATTAGACTGTATGCTTTCAAATTGAAGGGCCGTTTTGGTTTTCCCAAGAATACCTGGAAATCGATGGTCTGGCTTGCAAACTGGGTTCAGTGGCGATTGTAGAGGGTACGGTGGCTTCAACTGTGAATTGGTTGCTTCAATTAGGTGTCTGGAGCTTCTTCAGGCGGCAGACAGTGGTCAATTTGCTCACAGAGGTCTCAGGGTGTCGCAATGGCTAAGCAGTAGTTGCAGTGAAAAATGAGCGAAAAGAGTGAATTGGGGCTTTTCCGGCCTTTTAACGGGTAACGGTCACATTTTGGCGCGGAAATTAAGAATGAAAAATGGGCAGTTTTCAGCTTTGGAGGGGAGGTGGTTTTCTCAGCCATTGCACTGCTTTTGGAGGGCGGGTGGTATTTTTTGCGAGCACGCGATCTCAACTGGTTCCACCACGTAGCAGAACAGGGCTCAGGCAAAACCGTGAATCTCGCATGCTCTTGGGCTATTATCGATAGAATAATGAACCCATGCGATATGGATGCGCACCGTCGGATCTGGGGTAGGAGATCGGATGACTGTCACGTGATTAAGATGCATGGAGGGAATTGGGAAAGGGATTTGCAGGGCCGGGGTTTAATTACATAGAAATGTAATTAATTAACTAATAAGGTCAGGATAAGCAACGGATTAATAAAGTGGGACTAGGGGTTATGTGGCGGGGTTTTTTAACCGCACCAAGGGTTGGTGGGTTAAAAGAGGTTTGTCGGGGAAATATGAAATGGGGGGTTTAATTAGATAAAGCGGGGGGAGAAAAACTTAGGATAAAGGGGTTTTTGTGGGTTTTGAAGGGAAATAGGGAAATTAAAAAGGGGGAAGGTAATATTTGCAATGGGGAATGGGTTTCACACTAGGGAAAAGGGGTTTTGGGTAGGGGGATGATTTTTGAAAGGTAATTACTAGGGAAATGTGTGAAACCAAGGGGTAAGGGTAAAAATGAGGGGAAAAAGGGATTTATAAGTGATGAAGGGGTAATGGGGAAATTAGCAAATAAGCATAGGGGGTGAAATGAGGGGAAGTTAGTTAAACCAGCTTGTGAATATCCTTTCTTTCTCATGAATCCTCCTGCACATGAAACATAGGATTAAGCATGATAAAGGTGCTCTTTGACTTAGCAACTTGTGCATTTGTAACCTTTCTTCTACCTACCCTTTATTTATCCTAACATTTTTTCTTCATTTTATTGGGTGCATTTGAGCTTGCTGACCCTTTATTTCCTTTTCTTTTGACAAGCAAACTATCTAATTCTAACCTTATAACTTCCAATGGCTCAGATTAAACTAATGAGCTCACTTTTAGTCTCTACCTAACTACTGATCTGCCAAGGTTAAACAGTTTGGCTAGATGCTGATTCTCTATCTATCAACATAAAATTTAAAGCATGAATAAGTCAAGATTAAGCTATTTGGCCATCATGGATTGTAGCATTTCTGACAAGCTGCACACAACCTTATTTTACAAAGTAAAGTAAAAAGTAGTGGCATTTGAATTTGCACACTTTCATGATCTGTTTTATTTCTTTTTGGGGTTCATATTTTTCACTTTTTTTCACTTTTTCTTTCTTTTTGTCCTTTGATTATTCTTTTAGGACATACCCTCTTTTCATTTTTTAATTTTTAATATGGAAAACATTTTGCAGAAAGCAAAAGTATGTACAATATTACAAGACTAACCAAAGCCAATTCAAAATTATGAATCCTATTATTATAGGACCCTAACAACATCCATCCTTGTTTGGCCTAATGATTGGGTGGAGATCATGGTAAATCTTGTTATGATCTGTTCATTGTGTTGGCCTAGTGATCTATGATGGATTATGGTAAAGCCTAGTTTCTATTGATGAGGGTGAGGTGGTTTAGCCTTGGTATGCCCTTATTGGTTCTTTTGGTTTGAGTCCCATATTCATGTTTGGAATATGGCACGAGGGTGAATGGGTGAAGAGAGATTTGGCTCAACCATTCTATGGTCGGGTGGAATGGGGTAGTCCCATCTTGAGTTGGTTTATTGCATTCATTAATGAAAATTTCATTCACTTGATTTTCATGTGTAAATGTATTGATGTATATGTGGATTCTATGGCTGATATGTTTATGATATTTCTATCCCTATTATGCTGGTTAAATGTATGTTTTATGACAACATCTATGTATGGCTCTCAACATGTTTTCACTTGTAAATGAATGGATAATTTATTTATGGCCTAACAGATGATAATGCAACAAATGACACGAGGGAACAATGGTTCATAGCGATTCTCAGATAAGTATGAGATCCCTACACTTAATTCTATTGTTTACACCTGTAGGTTACATGTTGAGGATATGTTTGACGAAATGTCTGTCATGGCTAGTAGGGGTTTGGTTAAGGTATTGTTCAACTTATTGCTTTGGAATCATTATTTCCCTGTAATTTTACCAATTTTAAGCTATCACTCCATTCTGGCAGTGACCTGGGCTCTCGGCCTGAAAAGGTAGCTTAAATCCCAGGGTCGTTGGCATATAACTGGCAATTTTAGTCTTTGGCAACTGGAAAGAAAGCCTATGCAAGCAAATTTAGGTTTCTGGACACTTTATTACCCATATCATGGGAGCGACTGAGGCCTAAGATGTCCAGAACATTAGTGGGACCCAAGGACAAGCTGTCTGAGTGACTGACTTGTATCCTGAGGATTTTGAAGCTGATGATGGATGTTTGTGTGTGATGTTTCCATTGATTCCACTTCGTTAAGGTCACATAGGAGGTTGAATCCAATCATAGTAGCCTCTTGTCTCATGTTTACCCCGGTTGGCTAGTTACTTGCGTAGATGTGGGAGGAGGGTGTTACAGTAGATGCTCCCATACTTGGTGGGGAACCTACCAAGACCCCCAAAGTCTTGACTTGGACATGTTATCTTTTATGCAAATGGTCCTAGATTTGGTAGGGAACCTGGCAGACATCCAACATCTTGACTTGGGTAGGTGTTTCACTTTGCAAATGCTTGTAGTCTTGGTCGAGAACCTTGCAAGCATCTAACGTCTTGAATTGGGTGGGATCTCCATTTTGCAAACACTCTTAGACTTGGTCAGGAACCTGGTGGGCCTTCAGTATCTCGACTTGGGTGGGTGCTCCACTATGCATATGCTTCCAGACTTGGTTGGGAATCTAACGGACTTGGAACATCTTGACTTGGGCAGGTACTCCACTTTACATACTCTTCCAGACTTAGTTGCGAACCCGGTGGCCCTCCAACTTCTTGACTTGCAAATGTGCTCCACTCTATAGACACTCCTGGACTCAGTTGCGGACTTGGCAGTCCTCCAACGTCATGACTTGATTTGGTGCCCCAGTCTGTAATTGCTCCCAAATAGGGTTGGGAACCCTACGAACCTTCAAAGTATTTCCTCGTATGGGTGCTCCAATCTATAGATATTATCATACTCGATCAGGATGAACATATCAATGAAATTAATCGATGTAGGATGAAATCATCGACCTAGGACGAAGAGATTGGGACAACTGATCAACTTATTCATTCAGAGAAAGTAGCAATTGTTATTCCACTGATTTCACTTTTCATTTCACAGTCCGACGAGCCCATAAAATCATTCCATGGTGAATCATAAATACCAGAGGAACATAAGAAGGAAAAAGGAAGTGCAGTAAATGACAACAATATATTTTTTAATTTAGTAACTGGAGAACCCACAGTAATAACCATTTTCATCAACGTTTCAAATCCCAACAGGGATCCATCATCAGGACATTCTTGAAGGGTTATAATTTTGCATCAATAAATATCCTGATAACTAATAAAAATCAGAATGTCAATATGAGCCAAAGAGAACATGATTGGGAAATCATAATCACACATATTGAGTTTGAGCCTCCATTTTGTCACACCAAAAGTGAAAAGGATACCATCATATTTTCTATACAAAGCTACAACAAATAGCAACATGAAATACATTGGTCATTTATGATTAGCTACAATTTCAGTTTTTCCTTATCAATGAGAATTTAAAAATAACTGCATTTTGATAATGTTGTGCCTTTGGCTCTACAAAGTGTCAAAAGTGAAAAGGATACCATCATATTTTCTATACAAAGCTACAACAAATAGCAACATGCAATACATTGGTCATTTATGATTAGCTACAATTTTAGTTTTTCCTTATCAATGAGAATTTAAAAATAACTGCATTTTGATAAGGTTGTGCCTTTGGCTCTACAAAGTGTATGGATATTCTATGCAATCCTATCATAACTTAATTTTCTGACAACCAGCGACCTTGCGAATGCTTGTCCATGGACTAATTTTTATACTTTGTACACAATACATGTGTTCTTTATCAACATACAAAAATAATAGGAAAAATGAAACTTTATTCATGGACAATCACACATTTCCAATGCAACAATTAATTCAATTCAAAGATCAACTAAATCCACTATTGTTTAGTTGGCATCCAAGTGCGAGTAATTATTTTTTTTCTTAATCAAAGTATGAAAATGAGAAAGGATTAGATAAATATTTTTTATAAAATTTATTTTTTTATTGCCAGATGTGCACTTTAGCTTAGTATGATAGAGATGTTGTAATGCCATGTCTTGTTTTGTTTAACATTGTTAATCAAATTATATATAAAAAAAAATTATAAATTAAAATTAAATTAAAGTACAATAGTGAATTTACCATCCACACTACGTGAAAACATTTTTGCTCGATTAACATAAAATAAAATTAATAAAAAAATAGGATTTAAATAAAGATAACTTCATGGTATTGAATCATGGTATGAGAACCCATGGTATTGACCCATAGTATTCATGTGGAATATAGCCTATTTAAATTAGGGAATTAAACTAGTCTAGATTAATCTTAACTCTAGATCTACCAAGATATATTTTCATTCTAAAAGATGTTTGCATCTCAAGGGATTTGATCCCTCTTGGAGCTTGGTAGATCCAGAGTTAAGATGGATCTAGACTGGTAAATTTAAAATTAGCAATTGCACATAAAGGTGCAAAGATACACCGAATGAATAGAAGATTTACAAGACCCTCTAACCAAGAATAGAGCCCATTACTAAATCGATCCTCACTACACTTGCTCGCAACCCCTAATAAACCATAATAATTGTTAATAGAGAAAAAACTATCAAAAAAATTGTCAAAAAAACTATAAAAAAAAAATCCATATATGTCTACGAAATGAAATAGAAAGGGGCAAATACTTGTGGAATTTATGCCACGCAAGGAGGGATTTTGTCTAGTGAATGTATAGTTTGGATAACTCTACCTAAACACTTTACTCGTGTGCAGTAAGTTACATATTTCGCTTTAACTTTTTCGAATATTCATCCCTTTCCCCAAAAATTCAGTGCCATGTACTTCCATCCAATAACTAAAATGTAGGTTGTCATATTTTGTCACATGCCATATCATAGGTGGCATGTATATCCATCCAATAATTAAAACACAGGTTGTTAGAGATTTTCGGACTAACACTATGTAATGAGTGTAATGGATTGATCACACTCACTACACAGTGTTAGTCTGGAAATCTCTAACAATATAATTCACTATGAAAGTTTCCAATCACTCAAAACACAGGTTGTCGTATGTCATCACATGCCTAGAAATGCTACTACTGCACATATTTTGTATCCATTATTCCATCACAAAAAGTGACTTTTCAAGAAAAAAAAAATCCCATAGAGAAACATTGAGTGCTTGACTTTTATGCAAAAAAAATTTAACATTTTATTGAGAGGATATTACTTTTTATAACAATAAATTAATTAATCTCCTTATGTGTAGACTTCCACACTTGACTTATCGACTTGCCAAAAATCTATATTTTATAACAACATTGAAAATAAAAAAGTAACCTGTTAATTTTTATTTTAGTGAATTTCCCGTATCTCCTTATGTGTAGGCTTCCACATTTGACTTATCGACTCTCCGTGTAAAACAAAGTGTTCTTTTATCTATTTGATAAAAGAAACATTATGTTGGTAGAGGCACACTACACCTGACCTGGCTTGGAGATTTGGTTATAGATTGGTGATGACAATAAGATTTATTTAATCCCATAAATAAGCCATGACACATCATTTTGATTTACATTTCATATAAATTTTATAAAATAATTAAAAAGAGATTTGGTTATAGATTGGTGATGACAATAAGATTTATTTAATCCCATAAATAAGCCATGACACATCATTTTGATTTATATTTCATATAAATTTTATAAAATAATTAAAAAGAAATATTTACACAAGTATGGATAATTAAAAATATAAAATATGCACATAATTTTATGATATTTTCAACCTTGTCCATTTCAACCCATCCACCTTTATTCTCTATTAGCAAATTGGTCCTTTTTTGGTTGGTTGGTTTTGTTTGGTCGAGATCCTACCTCAAACCACATCATTTTGTTGAACATTCTACTTAAATGTGGCCCAACCATTGCTTGGAATGACTAGAAAAAGGCAAATCTCGTCGAGGCAATGAGTACATGCCATGAGATTAAAAAGTTTGAATAATTTCTCACCATCAAAGCTCACGGAAGTAGCCATATCTTGACTTTCTTAGACGGATAATTATTTAGTGAGTATTTTGTTCATACACGGTGGATTGTTTGCGGTGTTGTGTGCACAACCCTTTCTCTTGTGAACCCTCTCGCTTTAAATATCATTCATGTTTTGCATATTGAAGTTTTTCTGGCAGAGAACTGTTAGGTAAACTTGACTCAGGATAAAGTCAAAGTTGACCAGGTTAAACAATGATGGTTTTGGGGCACATGGTATTGTGCACCCATAGTATTCTGCCCGTGGTATTATATGTAATGGAGCTTATAAAAGGCTGGAAGGACTTCATTGTAATGCAAGACCTAGAGGTGAGTGGTGAAGGCTCACTTGGTCGGATTGGCCAGGGTTTTGGCCAATGCTAATGAGATCTTATTAGGTTGGGTTTTTCCCCGGATTTGAGGTTTTCCCAGATAAACATTTGTGTTTATGTGTTTATGGTTGTTGCTGGTTATTTTCTTATATATATTCCTCTCAGTAATTATTTATGTTATGCAGTAAATTTCTTAACATTCCCCCCTTAAACTTGACTTGGGGTTCCTTGACTAACTCTAGCCAAACCTACTAAGTGAGACAATCCCGCTCACTCTAGCTCTTACCCCCCTCAGAGTTTTTACCTGGGGTATTGTTAACCCGACATCCCCCTATCACCTAGGTCTAACCCAGACTTTACTGGTGATCATCGAGGGGTACATATGCCTTACTAGGTCTTATAGTAGTACGCCCATTTACATGCAATAATTTTGACTTCATTAATTTTTTTTTTTTTTGTTTATTGTTGTTGCAATTCTGATCCATCCTCTCTCAATTTGATTTTCTCAAAACTTCTATCAAACCGCTCCAACTGCGAGCCCAAGAACCTCGTAGATTCCAGCACCGGTGGCCTCACGTAACAGAAAACGAACAATTTTAGAAGCCGCATGAACAATTTTCTTCTGCTGACCTGCATGCAGCGCCCGCCTACTCCATCTTTCAACACGACATAGAACACACAGGAAATATTCCTTATCGATTCCCTACGAAAAAAGCTACGAACAAAATGAGCCTTGAATTTTAATATTACCAAAAGGTATCTCTCAAGCTTCTTTAAATAGCCGCATGAATCCCAAACAATTCGTCAGCATGTTCCAAACCGGTAAATATTGCAAATGCACTGCGATCCCTGGCAGTTACGGCACTATCTTCCGCACATTCTCCTCGAGGTTCTTCCGCGTACGATTGTTCCACCATTATTTTCCAGACCCAGATCTGTAAAAAGGTTGCATTGATCTCATCAGGCACTATAAACCCCTGGCATCAAAGAATCCCTTTGAAGCCAATATCTGGCTCTGATACCACTTGTTGGAGACACAATTTCCGTTACACCAAAACCCGTAGGTATTAGTAAACAGACACATCGCTAGATTTAAGCACATGCCATGAAACACACGGGGAGCGTTGACCTTCTACACCGCCATTAACGGGGAGCTAACAAGAAAATCATTCATGGTGATTTGAAAAGCCTCTGCATTTGAATTTTATGTATTATGGGAAATCATAAAGCATGTGCAAGCTCAAACTCCACATGGTGGAAGAGCAGAAGCCCCTAAGATCATCACAAATAAAGGGCCTCAGCACAAGTACGAACGTCATCGGTGGCGCCAACCTCTTCTCCACTGCACTGCCAATTCGCTCGTCGGTGTTAGGGACTCCCTCCTTGAAAACCCCATTTTCTACTTATACAAAGAAATTGCAGATGCCACCACAAAATTAGGTGTCCACATACATTTATTTTTGTTGACATAGGTTAATTGTATTAGTGTGACATAGAGTCGATTTTGATTGTTATTATTATAATTTTTAAATGGTCACTACTGTTATAATTTTTATGTGCTTACATATGGAAAATTTTGATTCCTACCACTATAACCTCTAGGTGGCCACCAGTGCTATAACTTTTATGTGCCTACATATGGCCCTTCCCTAGACATGGGCCAATAAAAAAGATTTAAACTTTAAATCTCATAATTTACATAACACTTCATATAACACTATGATCACCTCTATGTGCCTACATATGCTCTCTTTGGTAGACATAGGCCAATAGGAAGGATTTAAACCTTAAATCTCATAATTTACATAACACTTCATATAACACTATGATCACCAATTGAACTACCCCTTAATCTAATCTCTTTTTTTTTAAATTGTGTCAATGCTCTCCAACCTAGTATGGTAGAGATTTTGTAATGTAATGTACTGTTTAACATTTTGACTTGGTCAAATTACATAAAAATAAAAATAAAATAAAATAACATAAAATTATAATTGTATTATTAATTTATAATTAAATCAGGCTAGATTTATCTTAATTCTAGATCTATCAGGTGTCGAGAGATTAAATTTCTTGAGATACAAATCACTTTTAAACTAAAAAGAGATTTGATTCCTCTAAAAACTTGGTAAATCTAAAATTAAAATAAATCTAAATTAATATTTATATTCTAAAATTATATTATATAAATATAAATATTAAATTATATTTACATCAAATAAAATAAATCATTCTAGTTTTTCATTATTTGCCTTTTTAACCATTCACTTTTAAGTTAATATTAATATTTATTAATTTCAATTCCTTTTTCTTAGGCACTATGTTGTACTTTGGGTTCATTTTTGTTTAATCATAATATCTCTTTTTTTATACCCTTTAGATTAATATAGACACCCCAACACCGCTAGGTGCAACTAAGCTTTGAAAATAAGATCTATGAGTGATTAGCTCACAATTGTGTCATTTAGTTGTAACATTCCTTTAATTTCCAGTTGGCCGTACATTTTTCCAAACCTGAAATTGAAACTAATATCAGAAATTATTTCATGTCCACAAGATTCCTATTCCAAGGGACGAGTTCCCTTCTCTGATGCCAACTCCCATATGCCTATTGATGAGCCAAATGCCTCTCGATGAAATATAAATCCCAACGTGAGAAAAATTGTCATCCTCTTGATAATGATGATGGGTAGTGGGTGATGACTGTCATTATCATGAATGACTAATGATGCGGTGACGAGGGCTTGGTGATGGTTGTCAATCCTCACAATTAAACAACAATGCAACGTTCAAAGCCTCGGGAGTCTTGAAAGCACAAAACCAATTGCTAAATTTCTAGAAATTAAATTTTTTAATATTCATAAATAAAATAATTCATTTATATTAATATCTAAAATAATATTAAATTGAAAAAAATATTTATTATAATTCAAACTAATTTTTTTACACTCATCCATTCTCCTATACCCCATAAACTTTTCCTAAAACCCTTAGAACTTATCATATTACTTGTTAATATTCATCTATTCTACCATAATCTTGGCCTAAAACCCTGAAAACTCATCATATTACTTGTTAATACTCATCCATTCTATCATAATCTTGGCCTAAAACCCTTAAAACACATCATATTACTAGTTACCATAATCTTAACTTAAAACCCAATTAAGGGGTTTTAAATTTTTAGTGGGCGAATATTTTGTATCATAGTACATTTTTACAAATCACCTCAAATAGCCCACCTTATTTTAAGAGAGAGGGTAAAAAAAGTAAATTTAGCCCTTGAAATTAGGAGTTACAACCTTCCATTCGCCCATTTTCAAGAATAGGTTTTATTTAAGTGAATCCTATGGGCTAAATACCATATTTATAAAAGAGGTATGGTAAATTAATAAAAATATAAATAAATGAGAGGTATGGTAAATAAATAAAACATTTTTTATATTTACTCCATAAGTCACCTTATATACATGCAAGGGTGTAAACAAATACAAATATAAGTAAAGTGGAGGTATGGTAAATAAATAAAACGTCTTTTTATACTTACTCAAAAGATATGGTAAATAAATAAAAATATAAATAAACTAGACATATGGTAAATAAAACCTTTTTTTATATTTAGTCCATAACCCTCATTCTATGAAACCATATGGGAAAAATACTATGGGACAAATACCATGGACTAGATTTTTATTAATACCATGCAAAAAAACATTATTAACCCTAATATTAATATTAATAAAAATAAAAATGGCACATGGTATTGACCCATGGTATTCACCAAAATGGCACATGGTATTGACCCATGGTATTCACCTGGAATGTAGTCTATTTAAATGGGGGAATTAAACCAGCATAGATCCATCTTTACTCTGGATCTACTAACCCCGAGAGATATCAAATATCGTGATATGCAAACTAGCATAGAGTGAAAAAATATTTGATCCCTCTCGGGGCTTGGTGGATCAAGAGTAAAAATGGATGTTGTAATTTAATGTATGTTAAACATTTTAGCTTGGTTAAAATAAAAAATAAAATAAAAATGAACTATTAATTTTATTAATTTTTATAAATTACTAATAGTAATTTTGAAGCTCCAGGTTTATGATAACCCATGGTATTTACCCATGGTAATACCATGGTATTCATGTGAGAATAGACTCTTTAAAGGGGAAATTCTATCATCTTAGATCCATATTAATCCTGGGTCTACCAAGTGCTCAGAGGCATAAATATATTTCATCCCCCTAAGAGTGGTAGATGTGGAGTTAAGATGGATATAGGTTGGTTTTTATGATAATGAAGATATTAAATAGACTTAGGAAATTATATTGTAAAAAAATCTTAAGGTGAATGGTTAAAGCATAGACATTGGACAAGTATATTTGTATACTTATGTTTTAAACTGAAACAAATCTAGGGCTAAAAGGAATGGATTGATTGCACTGGTCATCCTTCTATAACTTTCCAACATATGCTGGAGTAAACAGATTGTAATTTGGGTAGTTTTTCTAACTGCAAACAAGAACATACTTGTGTATTGGCAGGGTGGTTACGAGGTCCCTAGAAGTGATGAATTTGAATTTTTCTTGGTTTTATATATAGCATTAGGTTTTTTCTCATGCTTTCTGTGAATGACACAGGTGAATTTTATCCTACACCCACTAGGTTATCGATATGTAATTTTGGTAATTTTGATTTCAAAAGATATTTTAAAGAAATGCAATGATTTCATTTGTGTATTCAATAAACACAATATTCTAATGGAATTCTGCATTTGTGGTTTACCTATACAAATTCCATGGAGAAGTGTTAGTCGTGTGACATCAATTGTCCTCAAGCAGAGGCTTTAGTTTTACTCTTTTTGGAAGCAAATACTTTCTTTCAACATTTTTGAGTTCCATGAAAAATTTGAAAGTCCTAATAGTATTCAATTATGGGTTCAAGAGAGACATAGTATTCAATTATGGGTTAAAGAGATCCACACTGAATGATCTATCGGCCTTATCTTCACTTAGTTTAAGACTATTCACTTAGAGAGCCTGCATGTGCCCCCACTTCAAGAGCATAGTAAAGTCATGTAGAACTTAGAGAAGCTATCTTTAAGCTTTTAGTGAAGAATGGAAAAATGTCTGGGTTCAATAACAACTAGTCGAGCATTAAGCTTCCAATAATCCTAGATTTTAACCTAGAGCACTTTTGTGATTTGGAGGAGATGCCCCCTCGTATTTATGACACATCTTCAGTTGTGAATTGGACTATTACTAACTGTCATTTCCTTTGAAAGTTACCTGATGACTTGGGGAACTTCAACTCTTTAAGAATGTTGAGGAAGGAAAGAAAGTACATTATGCTAAGTTCTCTTATGCTTTTCAAGTTTTTCTTGGATATCTACAACGTTTCAAGTAGGAAAGTACATTATGTTAATGAAAATTTGTCTTGATAGAAAGGCCCAATTTCAAATTCTAATGCTTTCAAAAAACATTGTATAACTGTAATGTTTCTAAAAGGAAAGCATATTTTTTCAATTTAAGTATCATGATCCCATATTCCAACTTATTTTTCAGTAACCCATTAGGCTTTGTAGCTTTGAATAAATCCATGTCTTTTGATAAGATCCTCTTCCAAATTAGAACGCAGTTTCCTTTTGGCAATAACCACATACAATGTCTTGATTTTGTTATTGAGAAAATAGAGGTTGTGAAACAAGCCTGTGCCATACAAGTACTTGATTCATTGATTATGTATCAATTATGGCTCTTGATGTAACAATGTCTTGATTTTGTTGCTTGAAAATAGAGGTTACGCTTTACTATTTCACAGAATTTCTTACAATCTTTCCATAAGTATTGATTTGTAATCTCAGTCACTGAGGGATGACGATAATGACAAGGGTAATATTCCATGGTTTGAAGTTACCCTCTTACTAAATATTTAAATATATCACCACAATTTAACTGTTAGTTAAAGGAATTGTATTTGATTTGTAAACAATTCATTGCTTGATTTATAGATTTTGATTTTTTCCCTTTTTTATTTTTTTCTCAGATTTGGTATGAGATATCTTCCAATATTTGGGTTCCCTGGTTTCCCCACCATAGCTATAAGGTTCATATGCTATCATTAAATATTCTCAGAATGTTACAACTTTTCTAGTAAGTGTGCTTTGAAACATTGTTGTTGCTTTTCCATGGTGTTAATGCAAATAAGCACTACAACTAGTGCCATTATTTAGATTAAGTGCCAAAATCTAGGTGGTCTTGTGATGATGGAGTGATTGTTTTCTAGCTACTAAGGCCATATGCATTTTTATCTCTTATGTTGTCTTGAGATATTCAAATTCAGAATAAGAATTGAGGTCTCGTTTCCACTGTAGATTGCAGTCAGTTTCTTGAACATAATATATATTGTAGATTATATTTTACTAATCACCTGTGGATGTGATCCCTCACAGGAAAGGAAATTCAAAGTGACTTTGATTTCACATTGATTTGTAAAAACATCCACACAGGAAAGGAGATTCAAAGTGACACTGATTTCACACTGATTTGTCAAAATGGAGGCAAGAGAAAATGAAACTTTGTATTCAACAATGCTCTTAATTTCATATGTACATGCACAGACATATTAGGAGAAAATATTGAAGGGTTGACTAAGTAATATTTTCCATTCCACTACATTCTTTATAGCTTGTAAATAAATAACTCGGAACAATTCATTACACTACTTGTTATTCTTTATTAATCAGTGGTTAAGATTTTGATATTGAACTGGCTAAGATTTTTCTTCCTTTTGTGAAATTGTGTGTTCTATAATGCTTCTTTTCCATTCACTATGTATAGCATATAAAGTGTGTCTAATGGAGTAGGAAGATTGGAAAGTCTTGTGATCCTTGAACTATGTTACAAGGCAGAAACCCAATGGGGCAGGGTAGGTGCATCCCCACAAAGGGGTCACAAATACCAAAGTTGGTATTGGCTAGTGCCTTGAGCTAGAAAATTTCCTTTACCCTTGTATTAACAGTGAATCCGAAGAGGATTCTAATATTATCTTTATAAGATTTATATCAGTTAAGATTGATGAATAAAATTCATGAGACATGAGCTAGGATGTCCTTGCAAGGTGGTTTTTGATTATTGGAAGCTATGATGGCCATTATGTCAGGCTAGGTGGTCGCACTCCCTTGATCGTGAGCACGATTGTGATCAAGATGGAAGACTTCATAGTCTAGATTGATTGTTTAGTAGTGATAATTAGTGGGCTCATTCACAAAAGCTTCTATTTCACTAATCCTTTTTATAGAGTTGTCAGATTCAATTTCCAAAGGTTTTAATTACACTATAGAGTTGAGTTCTGAGAGAGTTGTTATTCACAGTGTTAAGTATAGCAGCTATGACACTTGAATGAAGACAAGCATAGTAGATGTATCAGACTCTGTTATAAGCTTACCTTCATATAATAAGGGACTTGGTTGGCTTTTTTATAATTTTATAAACAAGTTCCATGTCGTGGAAATGTGAAAAAAAACAGTGATATTGCCACCATGTGGCTCTTGTCATATATGGTTTTATACTTTTTCAAAAAATTCTCTAAGAGTTCACAATGCTAAGATTCACTAGGACCTTACAAAGTTTTATTATTTAGTGAAAGACTCGCCAAGATCTTACAAGATTTTATAATTGAGTAAAATATTCGCCATTCCTGGTGAGAGATTCGCCAAAAAATTATATATACAGATTATATTATTGATAAAATCGCCTTCCATTTTTCCTATATACCATGGAGATTCGCCCATTTATTATACATATAAATTTGGGGGGGTTCTTAAAATTTTCCCTGGAGATGAACCACCAAAAATATGGGTCCCATTTTGGTAAATTGATATATGAACTTCCCGGGGTCGTAACTTTGACATACGTTCTTTGTTTGACGCACACAATGCCTCGTTAGAAAGATATATCATAGGACTACAAATTTTGAATGCAAACATGAGTCTTTCAATCATGTTTTCCTGTTTTCCCCAAAAAAACGTTGTTTAGGACCTCAAAACGGCTCCAAAAGTTCAAGACTCAAAACATTGCCAAAAATAGTAAACAATGCTACAATTAAGGAACTGAAAAACTAAAAGATACGATGGTGGGGTCCAAGTGGAATAGGCGAGTGGTCACAATATCCACTTGGAACAGTCTTCCCCCCTTAGGAAGCAATGATACCCATTGCGTTGAGTGCCTCTATTTGATGGGGAAACTTTTGCTGAACTTGGTCCCTAGTGAGCCACTTTCCTTGGTGCAAGAGTTGGTCATCTTTGACAACCCGATATAGTTGGGTCTTTTATTGGCGAGTGTTCTTGATCTGTGTGTCTATTATCCGATCAGTTGTGGCATGTTCCATGCAGTCTGGGTTTAACTCTGTAGGTGTGAGATGTTTTGCAATGTCTGATGTGTCCAGTAATGGTGGAAAGTATGGTCGAAGGCAGTCTACATTAAACACTGGGTGGAGGCCAAGGAATGGGGGAATGTTGAGCTCAAAAGAATTGTCTACCACAACCTTGGTAATGGTGTAAGGCCCATATCGAAGTGGTCTCAGCTTCTGATGGGCTCCGATCAGGCATTCTTTCTGCAAATGCAACCAAACTTTTTCACCCACCTAAAACTTGTGTGGCACCAAATGTTGATCATGTCGTTGCTTATACTTGGCATTTGACTTCTCCAAGATGTCATGAAACTAATGGCGGATGTGTTGGATGCTTTCAATAATCTGGTTGCTTTATCAACGTTGGACAATACATGTGTGGATTTTTTCTATGTAGTTGCGTGAGGCATGGCAACATCAATCAGACACAATGGTTGAAATCCTACACCCACTTGAAAGGGATTGCGGCTAGTCTAGCTATGGAGATCTCTTTTATAACTATGTTGCACATAAGGAAGACTCTCATCTCAATTTCATGGATGCTGGGAGTTGTACATGCAGGGTATGTGCACTATCATCCTATTGAAGACCTCCGTCTGGCCATCAGTCTAGGGATGGAATGCAGTTGACATGGTGAGATTGGTGTCCAATAGTGTCCAAAGGCTTGATAAGAATGTGCTCAAGAACCTGCTATCTCGATCTGATATAATGGTCTGCATGATCCCAAAATGTACCCACACTCATTCAAAGAAGAGTTTGGCAGTTTCCTCTGTTGTGATACTCTTCTTGCAGGCCGCCAATATAGTCATCTTATTTTTTTTTTCCACGACCACAAATACACAGTCATTACCATGCTTGGTATAAGGGAGGTCAGACATCCATGGAGATGGATTTCCAAGGCGGGCTAGAAGTAGGAAGAGGAGTGTACATGCCTTGCTTCTTGATGGTTGGTTTGGAGATGGAACAGGCAGTACAAAATCTGATATATTTCCCAACATGTAGTTGGAGTTTTGGCCAATAAAAGTACTTTTGTAGTTCAACCACAATTTTCTCTACACCAAAGTGTCTTGCAACCTAAATGTAGTGTGCCTCCCAAATCAGCGTGGCACGCTCACTTGAAGGAACACAAAGGTGTCCGAGGTAGCATAATAATGCATCCTGGAGGTGGAAATCATGAACCTCCTTGCCATCTACTAGCATCTAGTATGTGGAGGTGAAGTCTGGATCATTTTTGTATAGTTGTGGCCATCCAGAGGTCTTGTGGCCACTAGAGTTCAGAACAGTAGTTTGTGCTGCAACTGGGGGCCGACTGGGGTAGTCTGCAACATGATTGGTGCTTCCATTTTTGTATTTAATGTTCAAGTGGAATTGTTGCAGATATGTAGACCACTTCTGATGGCGATCGTTTTGCAACTTCCCTTGTGTCTGTATAAACTGAAGAGGTCAGTGATTTGTGTGGATGACTATCTCCTTCCCTGGAATGTAATGCTTCCATTGTCGGTAAGCCTGCGTGATGGAATACATATTTTTATCATAGTTGGGGTATTTTGAATTGTATCGAAAAGTGTTTCACTATTATAGACCATTGGATGCCTGTGTTGGGTGAGGACTGCACCAATAACATAGTCAGAGGTGTCTGTCTCAATTTCAAATGGTTGTTGCAGGTCTGGAAATGTGAGTACTAGTGCAGAGCAGAGGAGGCACTTCAACTCAACGAATGCCTTATGTTGGGACTCGGACCATGAAAACTTTACTTTCGCTTCATCCTTGGTAATCTGACTCAAAGGCCAAGTGATATGGGAGAATCCCAACATGAACCTTCGATAAAAATTTGCAAGGCCCAAAAGGTTGTGAAGCTCTATTAGAGTGGTCGGGGCTGGTCAATCTCAAATGACTTGGATTTTAGTCAGATCCACATGCATGCCACACTCGTCTATGATGTAACCTAGATATTGGACTTGGCTCATGAAAAGGGTGCATTTCTCCATGTTAGCACATAGTTTGTGATGGCGAAGGGTTTGAAGGACCTATTGAATGTGTTTCAAGTGTTCTTCCCAACTCTTTTTGAAGATGAGGATGTCGTCCAAATAAACAGCCATGAATGAGTTGGTGAAGGGCCACAAGATGTCATCCATTAGCCTCATAAAAGTAGCAGGGGCATTTGTCAACCTGAAGGGCATAACCAACCATTCAAAAAGGACTTCCTTGGATTTGAAGACGGTATTCCATACATCTATGGGCTCTTTTGGAACCTGGTGATAGCTAGACTTCACATCGATCTTGATGAAATACTTGGCCCCCTTGAGTTGCTCCAAAAGGTCATCAATCCATGGGATTGGATACCTATTCCTGATAGTGATTTTTTTTAGTGCCCAATAATCAATGCAGAGCCTCCAGGTCCCATCCTTCTTCTGTAAAAGTACAATCAAGCTCCCACAAGGTGAGGAACTTGGTCAGATGTGCCCTTTTTATAGCAAATCCTAGATTTTCCGCTTGATCTCTTCATTTTCCAAAATGGACTGGTGATATATCTGCACGTTGGGTAGAGGTGCTTCGGGAGTCAAATCGGTTGAATGCTTGACCTGATAGTGTAAGGGTACCCCTGTGGGTGAGGAGAAGATGTCCTGTATTCTTCCATGACCGTATCTACTTGCTTATGCTTCGTAGAGGAACCCTTCCTAGGGGCCATGGATGTGGCTACGATCTTCCCCTTACTTTGAGAGTGAATCAGAAAGAAAAAAAAAATCCCAGTCTAGGAGATGATTTTATTGAATTTCTTAGCAGAGATCAAAGATGGTGGTAGAAAAGGATACCTCTAGTATCCTGTATAACTTATTACCCAAGGAAATAATAATAGTGTGAGGCATTGACTCATATACAACACGACGCTTCCACAAGTATGGTTGTCCTAATAATACATCACAAAATTCAATATTACCAACATCACACAATACCTCATCCATGAAGGGCTTGTTGTTGTATGGAATGTGACACTGCTGGCGGGTGAGAAGATCTCTTCCTTGGTGAAGCCACCTGATGGTGAACCACTGTGGGTATGGTGTGTTTGGTAGGCCCACCCACCTCATGACCTCTACTGAAATGAGGTTCTTTTGGCTCCTATTGTCGACAATGAATTGAAACGATGAAACCTTCACCCACATTTGTGAGTGGAAGAGACACTCCCCCTCCTCTAGATCTTCAGGCTAAATCTTCTAGATCTTGGTGGTGGGAATAGTGGCACTGGGCTCCGCATCGATAATCTGCTTCAGTTTATCATTCCCCTTGTTGGGTTTTGACTCAGATTCAGAACATGCATCTAATTCTGAAGCCTTCAACTCGGCCAGTAGTGACTGCTTGGTTCGACACTCACTTGTGTTGTGAGTGGGGATCTTATGGAGCTCACACCAGTTCCCAGTGTCCTTCTTTGTCTTTGTGGTGTTGTTCTTTGCTTTCATCTTTGACGGTTTGTATTGGGTCACCCTGCCTTGGCTTTGTCCTTTGTTTTGTGGTTCGGGGGCCCCTTTCCCATGCTTCAGATTTGCAGATCCAAAGTCTCACTTCTTATATTTTAACTTATGCTCGACCTTGATAGTGTATCTGTAGGTGGCACCAAGTGAGGAGATGTTTAGAAACTCCATCTTGTCTTGGATGTATTTGTGTAGAAAACCACAGTACTTGAATAAAAGATGCTGCTCAGAATCCTTCATATCCAACTTTGTGCAAAGGGTATGAAAAATATTTGTGAACTCTGGCACGTCTTGGTCCCTTCCTTATCATAATGTGGTTCAATTTATGTATTTATCTTCATAGCTCCCACCAGGGTAATATTTCTCCTTGATGACATCTTGGAAAGAGTTCCAAGTGGGTGCGGCTTAAAACAATGTGGGTTCCCTCTCATCCTTCTGCTCACAGTAGGTTTCCCACCAGTCCTTGACGTGGGGGGCATATTTGAGGAGTGCAAAAGTAATATGTTCCGTACTAGAAAAAGCATGAACCAAAAAATACCCTTCCAATAGATTTAACCATCTATCTATGGTGTATGTATCTATTTGGCCTTCAAATATGGGAATATCAAAGTTGACTTATACCTTGAAGGGAGTGGTGCCTCTAGACTGGCTGCTAAATGAAGATGCGTCACCTATGGGCATCCACCGAAGGATCTGGGCAAATTTTTCCATCATCGCATTCCTCTGTCGCTCGAGGGCTTCTTAGAGCAATATTTTGAAGGGATCTCATGCTACCTCATATTTATTTTCTTCTGCCATGGGAGGCCATCAGGGTTTTCGAGGTTGGTATTGCAAAGGTTCAACTAGTTCAAGCCCTAACTCCTTATACCCTGACCTCATCGGGGACATGCAAAGAAAAATAGAGAAGGAGCAAACCACTCTGATACCACTGATCCAGACTTATGCAGGAACACAAAAAATATAGATATAAACATAAACACAAATATGCAGCAGGAATAAAAGTTCATTTCATTAAGATCAAATAACTGAAATATGCTTACATACATAATGGAAACTAGCTCAAGCGATGGTAGCTTATCTCTAAGAAGAGATGTGGTGGCTACATACCTATGAAATGTGTTACAATGAGGCTCGAAGGCCTATTTATTATTGAGAAACAATGGAAAACCCTAAAAATCCAAAAACCTAACCCTAGGAGATGATGTGTGAAAACTACGGGCCCCATTTGGGTAAATTGGTACAACAACTTCCCGGGGTCGTAACTTTGGCATACGATCTCCATTTGACTCGCACAATACCTTGTTAGAAATATCAATTCGAGGACTAAATCTGTCGAATGCAAACATCAATGAAAGATTCATGTTTGCTCATTTTTCCCAAAAAATGTCATTTAGGGCCTCAAAATGGCTTTGGAAGTTCACGACCCTAAAAACTACCAAAAATAGTAAATTGTGCTACAATTAAGGAAACTGAAAAAATGAAAGAAACAATGTTGGGGGTCCAAGTGGAATAGGTGGGTGGCCACCAATATCCACCTGGTTTAGGAAGACTCTTGGTTATTAGATAATGGTCATTTCTTCAAATTATCTTAATGATTATGAAAAACTTATTAACGTTGATTCAGGATACATAATTATTAAAAACTTATTAACCATGATTCATGATACACATGATGTAGTGTTAATAAAATTTCATCATATAATATATTTTATAAATAAAAATGAAAATAAATTGCATAAAATAATATTAATTTAAATTCATAATATAATTTTATTATTATGAACTATGTAATTTTAATTGCAAAACCTACTTTAAAAAGGCATACAATGATAATAATAAATGTTAACAAAAATCTTGGGGGAGGCAGGAGTGGGAGGGGTTATCCTACGTCTCGATGGAGAAATTGAGAAAGAATTTGCATGTAGGTTGGATTTTTCCTCAAACAACCAGACATAAGAACTTGATCTATGGCAAGGGCTGAAGATTGCAGTGACCGAAGAATCCATCAATTAAGTGTATTTAAAGATTTTCTCATCACTATTAAAAAATGATATAAAATTAATAAACACAAGGAAAATGACTCAAGGCCAACCTTACAAAGAATTCAATTACTTATGGAAAAATTTGAAGCCTTGGAGTTCTACCATATCAAGCGTGAATATAACATATTGGTAAACACCCAAGCTAGCATAGGGGTTAATCTAGAATAAAGATATTTGCTGGAGGCACATGGAAAAATAATCAAATGTCATATTCCATGACCATAATTAATTCAAGGATCTCGATTTGGATGAACGCCATTAAGGAGGAATCAACGTCTAACAGACAACATAATTACGACAATAACTCCAAGGTACATATGTTCTTCGATGAACGTTCCTACAGGTTGTTGGATCCTTTATCCCATAAGTGGGGAAGTGCGAGGTGCAAGGATAACCATAGAGATAGGTGGTATGGCATTAGAAAGGTTTTAAAGTCATCCAACAAAGTAGGATTTGCTAGTACCATCACTGAGGAGGATTGATCTTTCTCCATCGTGTGTTTTTATAGTCCAATCCAAGCAACAATAAAAAATCAGTTATCTGTAGTGCAATAAAATGAGGGTGGCATTAAATATGAAGGGAATCTTCCCTCGCTAATTTGGATCCAAGTTTGGTTATAAAAGGATGGTTGTGTAGGCTTCAAGTGAAGTGGCTCTCCATTCGGCTCCTCTGTATTGATGGTATGGCCTCTTCTTCAAGAAATGGTGTTGGTGGCCCTCCATATAAGAAAGAGCGGGCATTAAAGTAGAATTTTGAAGAGATTATTTCTAGTATTGGTGGGCATATTATCTATGAGGCTTGTTCCCATTTCGCTCTGGTCACAGTCCAACTTGGAAGCTTAAAAAAGGATGTTGAAAATTTTCAAGCAACAGTGGAGCTAATTGTAAACAAGATAAAAAACTTGGACTTCAAAGTGGAGAATTCAGAGGTTTGAGTGGAGTTCGCAGTCATCGATGTTTTGAAGGAAGCCTTTGGCCTCAGTGATCACGCTGAGAAAGACATGGAGATTGGCGGAGGTGGGGATCTCCCTCCCTTCTTCCTCGACCAACAAGAGCTGCAACAGGTGTATGGTTAGCATGTGCTAGTGGATTCAACACAATAGGAGGAAGAAGATAAGGACGGCATGGAAGGATACGACAAGAAAAACGAGGAGAGATTTGTGTTGTTAACTTCATATCTATAGTTATAATATGTTAGGTCGATTTGTTAGGGTTAATGTGGTTTTTTGGAGAAATTATAATAAAAATGTTGTAGTCAATTTGAAAAATATATCTCAAAATATCCAATGACAATGGTCATAGAGATTTTGGAGGACCATGGAAATTCTAATGCTTCTTAATGTAATGGCGTTGGCTACATTGTAGTTTGATTAATAGAAAGTTAATCATTCCTTTAAAAAAATATGTTAATCAAAATTCTTAGATATAATAATTTCTAAATAACTTTTGTTATATACTTTAAAAAAATTTATTGTTGAAATAATTGAAAATAGGAACATAGGAATACAAGAAACTTGTTACATGTTTTCTATTCATAATTTTACATCATCAAATGTTTAAAATACGTTTCAAAATGTGTTCTTTGGTTGTGATTCACATGGGTACTATAGTCAACATGACTACCATGGTGAACCATAATAACCAGAAGCATCATGGTGTATCTATAGGTGACCTGTAGTAAACCATAGTGAGCTATATTGAACCATACTAGATGACCACAGTTGACTATGGAGGCCTACAGTGGATGGTCAGGGTTAACCATAGTCAAACCATGGTTAACCATCAAATAACAACATTTCAATGGTAACCATAATTGAAATTCATGGTCAATTATAGAAAAATCGTAGTCAAAATATGGTCAACTATGGTCAAATCATTTTCAAAGCATGTTAAACTATAGTACGTCATATTCAATTGTGGTGGCACATAGACAAAACATGGTAAAATGTTGGTCAATCATCGTTAAACCATGTTCAGTCATAGTCAAGCATGATCAACCATAGTCAAACCATGGTCAACCATAGTCATACAACTGTTAACCATAGTCATTTATAGTCAAAACATAAATATTGATGTTTAAACATGGTGAACATGGAGAGCAATAATAAATTGTGGTTAACCACTGTCAAACAATTGTTAAACATAATTATTCATAGTCAAAATTAACATAGTTAATGTTGTTTAAATAGGTTAAACATGGAAAACCATAGTCAACCATGGTTAACCATAGTTAAAGAATCATTAACCATAGTCAAAACATAATCAGTGATTAACTATAGTCACACATGGTCAACCATAGTCTAACATTAGTCAACCATATTCAATTATAGTCAACCATGATTGACCAAAGTCAAACATTTTCAACCTTAGTCAACTAAGGTCATCCTTGGTTTGTCAATGTCGAATCTCCGAATTTTTCTCCTTTTGGAAATCCATTTTGCCTTTTTCCACCCATTTTGTTACACATTTCCACTTCATTCCATCTCATATATGAATTAAAGGTCATCCAGGTCATGCAAGTTACATTAGAAAGGTAATCACCCATCAACAATTCAAAATCTATGTTTTCTTTATGAAATTAGTTTAAACTATACTATAGCTATCGAATTGTGCACTTTCTACAACCAACTTGAATTTTCGTAGCCAAATCCTAAGTTCTATAGGTTCACACATGTTACAGGATAACCAAAACACATGATCAGTTTCCAAATGTTACCTACATGGATGTCCACCTACTATTCGCATATCGAAGCTCACAAAATAAGTGTGGCTCATTGCTCAAACTTGTGGTCAACATGGATATGGAATACGTGTTTCGCAGAGAGTATCAAGTGACTGACTCTACAATCAAGTGAGCATGACAATAACGAGTGAGTGAGATCTGAATACCTTAATTAGAGTTGATGATGTGTCAATAAATGCCTTCCCATGATTCGCTCCTTCAGTAGCGAATCGTGAGAAGTGTTTTATAAAATTATATATTATAAAGCAATGGAACATATAAAATATTGCAAAAACACAAACATTTAAAACTCATAAAACAAGAGAGACACAGATATACGTGGTTCGCCTAATTTGTGCTACGCCCACGGAGAAAAAAGCAATCCTTCCTTTTATGTTATCCAACAAAATGAAGAGATATAGCCTACAACATATCCGTTGCAATTTCCTCTTCCCTCTCACACAATCCCCTCTTTCTTTCTCACACAGAATAATCATAAACAACTGCAATACAATTCCCTCATATAAATTGAGGGTTTCGTTCTAGGGAAAAAACCCTAAATTATCATAACTTCTACCATCAGATCATCTGCTTACTGAACGACCCAGATTGACTATGAAATAATAATATTTTACTAGAAAAATTTTCATTTATATTTAGCTTTGGGGGCCCACTGGCCCCCAAACCCTCCAGACAGGGGAGACATGTTCCCCCACATGGAGGGGTTTACAATGTCCCTGGGGTATACATCTAGGTGAAACAAAGTCCTATGAATCAGGAAGATAATCAGACTCCACACCCAATAATATCCCACTTGGAGACTGATTATAGCAACTCCATTTGCTTCACTTACTGGAAAATGCTTCCACTTTGGACCTGATTTTTTCTCATCTTCATCATCATACTTCAATACTAATTGAAATTGAGCAAGATCTCGGTTTCTCCCTGATTACAACTTTTTTTAACATATCTACAGGATTTTGGTTAGTTTGTATCTTTTCCAGCTTCAATTATCCATCTTCCAACACTGACCATATGAAATGGTACTTGAGATGTATATGTTTAGTATTGGAATGAAAATATGATTTGTTTGCAATATGAATGGCACTCTAGCTATCACTGTATAACCTTCCCATCTCCTGCTTCTTTCTCAGTTCTTCCATAAACCTTTGCAACCAAATCATTTTTTTACTAGCCTTTGTAGCAGCAACATACTCTGCTTCCGTTGTTGAAAGTGCAACAATGTTTTGCAATTTTGAAACCCAACTGACAATTGTTCCACCTACAGTAAACAAATACCCTATGGTTATTCTATTATTATCTCTATCACCTACCGTAGCTGCATCAACATATCACCGTCGAACAATATTTGAACAATCGAAGCATAATTCTTGATTTGTGGTATCTCTCAAATACCTAAGAATCCACTTCACTGCCATCAAATTCACTTTTCTTTGATTGTTCATATACTTGCTTACAACTCCCACTACATGTGAAATATCAAGTCTTGTGCAGACCATTGCATACATTAAGCTTCCAACTGTTGATGTATATAGAACTTTACACATATAATCCATCTCTTCCTAGGTCTTAGGACACATCTCCTTACTTAGTTTGAAATGGCTAGCCAAAGGTGTACTAATTGTTTTTCATTGTGCATATTAAATCTTCCCAACACCTTTTCTATGTACTCACTTTGAGACAATGTTAATTTTCGATTTTTCTTGTCTCTTGTTATTCTCATACCAAGGACTTGTTTTGTTACACCCAAATCCTTCATTGCAAATGAATTTGCCAATTTTCTCTTGAGCACATTTATTTCTTGCATGTTAGACCCCACAACAAGAATGCCATCTATATAAAATAGCAATATAATATAGCTGCCATCATTTTGATTTTTAAGATAAACACAATGGTCAGGGTGACATCTAGTATAACCTTGTTCAGACATAAACCTGTCAAATTTTAGATACCACTGCCTTGGGGCATGTTTTAAGCCATACAAGCTCTTCTTCAATTTTCACACTAATTTCTCCTTCCTTTTGACCTCATACGATGTGATTGCTACCTATATATTTCCTCCTCCAAATACCCATGGAGAAAGGTTGTCTTTAAATGTAACTACTACAGAGGAGAAAACCACCTCAGATGAAGGTGGGGATGTGTACTTGGCTTCTTCAACTACACATGTAGATCATGAGGCATGGTTGATTGTCTTAGGTGCATCCTTTCACTTCACTCCCCATAGAGAGTGGTTCTGCGAGTATGAGAAATATAATGGTGGTGATGTCTTCTTAGGGGATGATAGGAAGGCTAGAATCATTGGTTGCATTGTTGTTGATGGGTGCAACAGTTCTGTGGTTCCTAAAAGTGGAGAAGAAAATCTAGTGGTCTCTGGAGAGAAGACCATGTTGTGGCATCAAAGGCTTGGACATATTGGAGAGAAGGGCCTTCGAATACTTCATGGTAAAGGTATGGTAGAAGGTATGAGTAATAGCTCTCTAGATTTTGATTTCTATGAAAATTGTGTATATGGGAAGCAGAATCGGGTGAGTTTCCCCTCTGGTGGTAAGAGGGCGAAACAGATATTAGAGCTTATGCACAGTGATGTGTTTGGACCTGTGAAGGTTCCATCACTAGGTAAGTCTGTGTACTATTTATCATTTATAGAGGACTTCTCAAGGAATACATGGATATATTTCCTTAAGAAGAAATCTGAAGTCTTTGACAGGTTTAAAGAATTTAAGGCTCTAGTGGAAAACCAGACAGAGAAGAAGATAAAGGCGTTGAGGACAGATAACGGTGGAGAGTTTTGCAGTGAGTAATTCGAGAAATTCTATAAGAAGTGTGGATAGAGCACAGTAGAAGAATACTCCATACACACCTGAGCAAAATGGATTTACAGAAATAATGAACAAGATGTTGATGGAAAGGGCAAGAAGCATGCTCAGTGGTGTCGGGTTAGGACAGGAATTATGGGTAGAGGTAGTGGAGATAGCATGTTACTTGGTCAACAGATCACCTTCATCAACGTTGGAGGATAAAACTCCACAAGAGGTATGGACTGGTAAGAAACCCTCTCTTTCACATCTGAGGGTATTTGGATGTGATGCATATGTACATGTTCCAAAGGAGATAAGAACCAAGTTGGATAGTAAATCTAAAAAGTGCATCTTTATTGAGTATAGGGATGGTTTAAAGGGTTATAAGCTTTGGAACCCAGTAACAAGGAAGGTTGTGTACAGCCGAAATGTGGTGTTCAGAGAGGCAAAAGATGTTATTAAACATGAAGTCCAACCAAAGGAACCTAAGAAGATAGAGTTTGCGCTTAAAGAGGAAGAATCAGACTCTACAGCAGAGGACGAATTATAAGATGAAGAACCACAAACTTCGGGTGTGAGAAGATTAGTTCGAGAAAGAAGGTAGCCAAAAAGGTATAGTCCATCTGCTTTCTATTCAAATTTTGCTTTATCTATTACTAATGATGATCCCAGAACTGTGAAGGAAGCAATAGAATCAGAGGATGGAAAACTCTGGAATGAGGCCATGGTTGATGAAATGGTATCTTTGCACAAAAATGAGGCATGGGATATGGTGGAGTTGCCGGCTGGAAGGAAACCCATTGGAAGCAAATGGGTGTTCAAGAAGAAGACAAATGTAGAAGGAAAGGTATATAAATAAAAAGCTCGGTTGGTAGCAAAAGGTTATTCCCCGGTACTGGGAATTGATTTTGGTAATGTTTTTTCTCTTGTTGCCAAGGTAGCTTTGATTAGATTACTTTTATCTGTTGCTGTTGCTTTTGATTTTGAGGTAGAACAGATGGATGTGAAGACAATATTTCTTCACGAGGATCTAGAAGAGGAGATCTACATGAAGCAACTCGAAGGATTTACGGTGAAGGGTAAGAAATAACTAGTATGCAAGTTAAAGAAGTCTATGTATGGGTTAAAACAATCACCAAGGATGTGGTATCAGAAATTTGATACATTTATACGGGGACTTGGCTTCACCAGAAGCAAAGCAGATCACTTTGTGTATTTTAAAATAATTGGTGACCGTTTTATTTATCTGGTCTTGTATGTGGATGATATGTTGCTGGTTGGAAATGACAAAGAAATTATCCAGGATTTGAAGACCCAATTTTCCTCCAAATTCGACATGAAATATCTTGGTGTTGCAAACTATATTTTGGGCATGGAAATTAAAAGAGATCGGGCAAAGAGGAAGCTCTGGTTAAACTAGAGGAAGTATTTCAAGAAAATATTGCAAAGGTTTAATATGCAGGATAGTAAACTGGTGAAGGTTCCTATTCCTGTAGGTGTAAAGTTGTCTGCCGAACAGTGTCCCAAGGCACAAGAAGAGGAAGAGGACATGTCTCTTGTTCCATATGAAAGTGAAATCGATAGCCTGATGTATGCAATGGTCTGTACTAGACCAGAAATTGCACATGCACTGGGAGTATTGAGTAGATTTATGTCAAAACCAGGAAAGGAGCATTGGACAACAGTGAAGCAAGTTTTCAGGTATTTGCGTGGCACTAGTGATTATGGTTTGTGCTACCAAGGAAGACCAGGTTTGGACAGAGTTTTGGATATCCGTGGCTTTGTTGATGCATACTAGGTTTGGAGATCTAGATTAGAGGAGATCTACAAGTAGGTATGTGTTTAACCTATTTGGAGGCGCAGTGAGCTAGATGAGTACGAAAAAATTTGTAGTGACATTATCAACTATAGAGGCAGAATACATAGCAACCACTCATGAAAGCAAGGAAGCAGTTTGGTTGCAGAGATTGTGTTCAAGTATGGGGTTAGTACAAGGATCTACAAGGATAGATTGTGACAGCCAAAGTGAAATTTTCTTAGCAAAGAACCTTGCTTATCATTCAAAGACAAAGCACATTAATTATCAGTATCACTTTGTGAGGGATATGATAGAAGGCAAAAAGGTGTTGCTGGTAAAGGTGGACACTTTGAAGAATACTGCAGATGCATTGACAAAATTTGTGAGCTCCGAGAAGTTATATTGGTGTAGAGAAACAATGGGCGTTTCAGGGCTGGATAAATGACTAAGATCTCTTGTGGCCCTCTGTGGAAAGAAAACAACAAGTGGGAGAATGTTGGGTTGTGTTATATTCTTTCCATGACTAGCCTATGTAGTCAGTTGGGGGGTTAGAGGAGGGTGGGGGGTGGGAGTGGGGGGACAGAGCCGCTCTTTCGTTGTGCCGATTGAGCAACGGGGGGGGTTTGAGGGGGGTGGGTAGCCCCCTTCTACGGGGTTCAGGGCAGCGCCCCAGGGAAATTTTTTTTGGACCCTATATTAGGTTGGGCGGACCTACCTATGGTTTTGTGCATGGTTTTTCGCACATGGTTTTGGATGTGATGGTTTTCGGTCCATGGTTTTGGACGCGATGGTTTTTGGTCCATGGTATTGGATGCTTCAACATGTATAAATATGTATTGTAACATTGAAAGGAACATAATGAAAAATCAAGATCGTAGTCTCGGTTATGGAATCCAGGGGAAAATATTTGTGTATATGTGTTTTATGTGTTATTCTCTTGCATTGTTTATTTTCTGTGTTTTAGAATTCGTATGCAGGTAATTTCTGTACGGGGTTAAAACCTACATGTTTTTTCATATCTTTTTGGTTCACCAGAATCAGTAAGCAATACATAATATAATTCAAGAGAGTATCGTTCATGGGGTTTACTTATCCTTGCAGATCTTCTAACTCCACTTTTAGGTGTTTTATGTGCCTGTTGCTGTTGTGGTTGTAATTGTTGTTGTGGTTGCTAATCATTATATTTTTCAGACACCTTTATTTTTCCTGTGATCTCATCAAGCACTGTGTATTCTTTGTTTTCCTTTTCTTGTTTCTTTCCCTCCATCTGATCCTTATATAAGAAATTTTCATTGAATATGACATCTCTTCTTCTAATGATTTTATGATTTTCATAATCATATAAGCGATAACCAAAAACATTAACACCATATCCAATAAAGGTACATTTATTTGATTTTTCCTCAATCTTTGCTCTATTTTCTTTATCAATGTGGACAAAGCCTTCACAACCGAAAGAATCCATTAAGGACTTCCACTCACATTTCAATAAGTTATTGGATAAAATACCTGCGGCATCCAAGCCTAGCGAGGAGGTCCAAAATGAATGGTACATTTCTACTCTACCTTCAAACACAACCATCTTTGTTGATAGAGTTGCCAAACCAACGTTAGTAGAAAATATGGAAGAAGCAATAGTTGTTGAAAAATGTATCTTGGCCGTAGAAAAGAAAAATGCATTAGAGGAAAGAAAATCCAAGAAAGTAACTTTTAGATATGAATCAAAGAAGAAAGTAACCAAAGATCCATATGACATGGAAGGCCTACAAAAATTTCTTAAAACTATGTCCAATGAAATGGTAGAGATTAAAAAGCAAGTAGCTGAAACTTCATCAAAAAAACCATTTAGGAATTTTAAAAGAAATCAGCCAACTGATCCTAAACCCCGAAATGCTATATTAAACACAGAATCTGATTTAGATGATGATGAAGAAGAATATACTGTTTTTTCAGCTAAAGAAATAGAGGAAGAATAAATAGTTGAATGTCATGGAATGTGGGATTTTATTCTACCCAACTCTGATAACGAAAGTGAATAGGAAGCCCTACCAGTAAACACCAGAAGTAAGAGTATCATAGAACCTAATTAGTCAAATCAAAAGAAGAAAAACTCAAATCCTGTTGCTAAAGAGATAACTCCTGCAAAGAAAACTCCAATTTCATCTCCCCAAACAAAACCATCTTCATCCAATCCTCCATCATCATCAAAAACTCTAGTAGTTACATATTCTATGGATTATAACATAGTTCAAGATATGAAGAAGACTTGAGAAAACATTTCTCTGCATGAACTTAGCAAGCTCAAACATCAACAAAAGTTGTTACTTAAGGAATTAAATGCAATACCTTCTTCTCCTCTTCCAACTAGTGTATTATCCAAGGCTGCCAGAGGAGCGGGTAGGCCACCATATGATAAGGTAGATTCTACCAATGCCATTTTAATTGTAGATAGATCAAATTCTCATACCCCTCCTTTTCTTTTAACTTATGAGATCTACAATAGAAATTTGCATAACTCATTGATTGATTCAAGGGCTTCATCAAATATAATGCTAGCATCAGTTTTCTCCAAATTAAATATTGAACCCCATAAGTTTGCAGTTCATATTGTCCAATTAGATCAAGCTAAGGTTCAAGTTTTAGGAGAAATAAATTTAGTTATTATTAGATTATCTGCTGATCTACGGGTTGTTCAAATAATTAACATATTGATTGCTGACATCCTTGAGTTTTATGGTTTAATTCTTAGCAGAGATTGGTCTGAAAAACTTCATGGTTATATTTCAACTGATTGGTCTCACATATGGCTTCCTTATAATGGGAAGCTAAATCAAATCAAAATTGACCGTGAAAAACACTTTACTCACATAGTAACAGAATTTGAAGAAGATATTGAACCAGTAGCCTTCAATAATAATATTCTTGGAAACTATTTGGCTGAATCATTTTTTGGGAACTTCAATGCTCAGCAATCACCTTTTTCAGTTAGTAATGTCACATCACAAGTTGAGAATTTTTCACAGACTGATACTTCTAAATGTGTTAATATTGTAGTTAAACTTGTAGATAAACCTGTAGATAAGCCTTTATTTTGGTCCTTGTATTTTGATGGATCTAAATCTAATGACGGTGTAGGAGCAGGATGTATTTTAGTCAGTCTTGAAGGAGAAAATACAATGTTATCATGCAGGTTAGAATTTGAGTGTACCAATAATACTGCATAATATGAAGCATTGGTTCAAGCTCTATATAAAGAAATAGGCCTGAATGTCCAATATCTGAATGTATTTGGTGATTCTGAAATTGTCATTAAACAAGTGAAAAATACTATTCACTGTCTTTCGGGACATCTGAAACATTATCAATCACTTGTTCAAGATCTTATATCTCATTTTCTGGAATTTGATATCTCTCCTATTCTCAGATCACAGAATGCAGCAGCAGATCTCCTGGCTAATGTAGCTTCTAAGCTCCTTCCATCTGAGGATTATAGTCCAGATAGATTTTCTATTGAGTTAATTTTTAGACCATCCATCCCAGATAATGCCACCAATTGGCGTGTGTTCAATCTTGATGAGGATATCTTAAATTCCTTGACATCTGAAGGATCTTATGACGACCAAATCATCGATGAAAGTGATCATGATCTTCAATTAAAGTAGAAACTCAATGAAAATCCTAATCCTAAATCTGTGGTTAATTTGGAAGATCTTTATGATATTAAGGATAGATTCAAAAAGGTAGCCCATGGGGCTTTGGATTGGCGGTGAATGAGTGCATTGTTAAGGCACTCCATGTGGTAGGTCACTGGTTCAAATCCCCCATGGGTCTTACCTACCAAAAAAAAAGGATAGATTCAAAAAGGTTACTAATTCAAAGCTTCAAAGTTCAAATTTAAGGTTTGAATTAGTAAACCTTGGTACCGATGCCAAACCACAAAATTTCAATCTAGGACTTGGACTTTCACATGAAGAAAGATTTGCTTTCATCCAAATATTGAAAAAATATAAAAATGTTTTTTCTTGGAATTATGAGGATTTGAAGACTTATGATACCTTTATTATTCAACATACAATTCCAATGAATTCTGATGAGAAACCTGTACAACAGAAATTAAGGAAAATTCACCCTAATATTGACAGTCAAATCAAAGCAGAGTTGAATAAACTCCTTAAAGCCAAAATAATTTTTCCTGTCATACATTCGAAATGGGTCTCAAAATTGGTACCTGTTAGGAAAAAAATGGCGATATTAGGATTTGCATAGATTTAGAAATCTCAACAAAGAATGTAAAAAGGATAATTTCCTATTACCAACAATGGAGCAGATACTACAATTAGTAGTTGGCTCAAAATTAATGTCTTTTCTTGATGGTTTTTCAGGATATAATCAGATCCTGGTACATCCAAATGATAGATTAAAGAATACATTTAGAACCAAATGGGGAACATACGCTTATCAGAAAATGCCTTTTGGTTTGATAAATGCTGGAGCTACTTTCAAATGAGCCATGGATATAGCTTTCAAATGTTTGATCAATAAAATGGTCGTTGTTTACTTGGATGACATAACTATCTATTCTAAGAAAAAGAACAACCATTTGCATGATTTAAAGCAAATCTTTGAACATTGAAAAAAGTATGGGATCTCCCTAAATCCTAAAAAATCATTCTTTTATCTTAATGAAGGTAAACTCTTAGGGTTTATTGTATCCAAAAATGGCATATACATTGGTCCTGATAGGATAAAGGAGATTTCTGATGTCCCTTTACCACATAATAAGAAATCTATGCAATCATTCTTGGGACAGATAAATTTTGTAAAAATATTTGTTCCTAATTTTTCTCATATTGTTCTACCCTTTCAATCCATGATTAAGAAAAGTTCAGTCTTCAAATGGGGACATAACGAAAGAGAAGCTTTTGACTCAATCAAACAAGCAATCATTAATGCTCCTGCATTGAATACTCCGAATTTTTCTAGTCATTTTATTTTGTATACTTTGGCTACTCAATCATCTTATGTTGTTGTTTTAACGCAAATCAATCATCAGCATGTGGAAGCACCCATATCTTTCTTTAATTCCAATTTGTAGGGTGTTGATCTTAATTATTCAGAAGTTGAGAAACAAGCATTCGTTGTATTTAAGTCTGTTAAACATTTTAGACATTTTCTCCTGAAAACAAATACAAAAGTGATAGTCCCATTCTCTGCAGTGAGGCAATTGCTAATTCAAAGAGAGGTAGGAGAGAAAAGAGCTAACTGGGTAACAACTTTACAAGAATATGACATTGATATTAAACCAGCAAAAATTGTTAGAGGATAAGGTTTTTGCAAGTTGCTGGCAAGAGCTTCCAATATACCAGATCATGAAGATTCCGGTAGTACTGGACAAGTGAATGAGATAAGTATGATTGATTCTAAATCTCAATATGCTGATCTGATTTTTTACTTGAAAAATGGATATGCCCCCCTTGAATTCAGCTACAAAAACAAACATGTCCTAAGGTTAAAAGCCAAACACTATGAAATCATTGATGATGTGTAATTCAAAAGAAACTATGATTTTGTTATGTTAATATGCCTTGAAAAATCTGAAGCGCAAATGGTTTTACAGGAACTCCATGATGGCCCAACTGGTGGACACTTTGGAGGAGACACTGTTGCACACAAGATACTGCATGCGGGGTATTATTGGCCAAATTTCATCAAAGATATCCATGACTATGTGAGGAAATGTAAAGTATGCCAAATTGCTAGTGGGAGACAAAGGAAACCAGCCTTCCTTTAGAACCAGTTAATATTGAGAAACCATTTGAGTAGTGGGGACTTGATATTATAGGAGAGATTGTTCCTCATTCTTCCAAGTAGCACAGATACATCCTTACAGCCACAGACTACTTCACTAAGTGGGTAGAAGCAATTCCAGTAAAGGTAGAAAATTCTGATGCGATTATTGAATTTATTGATCATTTCATCATCACCAGGTTTGGTTTACCTAATGCGCTTATCTTTGACAATGCATCTTAATTTTCTGGAAATAACATAGTTGAATTTGCTCTTAAGAGAGGTTTTAAGTTAAAATACTCTGCAAATTACTATCCCCAAGGAAATGGCTTAGCAAAGTCAATTAACAAAAATCTCATAAGGATTATTAAAAGAACTATCAATCAAAGCCAAAAGAATTGGCATAAATCTTTAATATTTGCACTATGGGCAGATCGTATAACTCAGAAGGCCTCAATAGGTATTTCTCCTTTTAACTTAATGTATGGGAAAGAAGTTTTTATTCCACCAAATCCAGCCCCCCCATCACTAGCCCTAGTACAATTCATTGAAGAAACTCCTTCCTCTATTCAGTTAAGGTTTGATCAAATTCTTAAATTAGATGAGGAAAGAGAAAAAACCAAGATTACTCATGCTAAACATCAGCAAGTCATTAAATCCTCTTTTGATTCAAGTTCATCCGACTCAAAAAAATTACAGATTGGTGATCTCGTTTTGAAATGGGACAAAGCACATGAAGACAAAGGTAAGCATACCAAATTTCAGAAGATGTGGCTTGAACCATTCTAGATTGTTGAAAATATAGGCTCATCAACATTTCTACTGCAAGACTTAACAGGAAAGAGAGATTCTCTTCCTGTGAATGGGCTTACCCTAAAGAAATTATTTCCCTTAGGAGGTAACCCCTTCTTATATATACATATTTTTATGCAAATTTTGAGTTCTTTAAGAAATAATGTTGTAAATAGTATAACATTGGCTTTTTACTATTGAAATCTCGTTGAAAATATATTGTGAATATCTGCTTTTAAAAAGTAGAAACTTTCAAGGAAATGATTATAGTTTTGGAAACTAGATAAACATCATAAAACTCTGAGATGTTCTTTGAAATTGTGAAATATTTCAAACCTGGAAAACATAGTAAATCATTTTGTGTTTTATCAGTTGAGAAAGGTTATTTAAAAAAAAAAAAAGAGTAAAGACTTTCTACAACTAAGCATCTACATCTCTATAATTGTCATCCAATAACTCTTAAGGAGTCAAAGATTAACCCCATCCACTAGGTTTATGATTTTTTAGAGTGTAATTCTAAAATATATATGATATAAAAAATAAGAGGTCTCAATACGAGCCTGCTTACCATGATCATAGGGAACTAATTAAACTGACATTACCAATATCGCCTACCAAAACAGGGTAATGGCTTATAATCATAAGACAAGGGGTCTCATCACGAGCCAACTTGTTCAGTTCAATTACAACCAGTGAATGGCATTGTCATCTTCTGGCTCGCAAACCATGGAAATGCCTTTTATCTGGAAAATAAAAAATAAAAAATAAAAAAAGAAAATATATATAGAAATATCTTTCTGAATTTATCTTTAAAAGATTATACTCTTAGATGGATGGGATAATGAATAATTGATGGTTAAAAGGTAACCCTGTCGAGACTATAGACGTTTGCTGGCAGCAGTGGCACTACCTGTGACAAAATAGTAAATTCAAGCTAGGTTACAGGAGCCCCCTACTTTATCTTTAACAACCAATCAAGACTTGAAGAAACCAAAAATGTTTTGATTTATAATAAGGGTTTGAAAAAGAGATTGGAAAATTGATCAATTTTTCTTATTCAGAGTAATTTGTTTATCCAACTAATTTCAAAATAGTTTCGTTTTCCTTAATTGCTTGTACTTGAGAAAGTGTTAGAAATTTCATCATTTTATTCAGAGATAACTGGTTCTTTTAGTGAATCGCCAATTGTTGTGCTATACAAAACCCCCCCATTTCAAAATTTTCTTAATCTTGTTCTAAGATGCTAAATAGGAAATAGGGTCCCTTTAGTTTGTAAAAAGACAATAAAACCTTTACATAGAAATAAATTTCTTTGGTTCTTGCTTTTTAAATAAAAGTGCTTCAAAAAAACCCTCTCTAAAAAACACACATCACAAATCGCAATCGCTTAAGGTTAAGGGACATTCAATCCGAATAAACGTGTTGCGATGCGAAAGTCTCAATCGTAGAGCCTCTTAAGCAAACCATTGACAAACATGTGATGCAATAAAACTATCATATTTTTCATATCTCAAATTCCAAAGAATATGTTTCAGTAGTCCATTGAAACAATGCGATGTGATATGATTCTCACATTTCGCATACCCCAAAAACCAAAGGAAGCTAGCCCCGAAAACTTGTGATGCAATATACATTGATCGCATATCATGATCCCAACAGAGACAAGTGTTACTTACCTTGGGGGCGCACGATGTGATCTCAAAATATAATAAAGTGGTTCAATAATAATAAAGGGAAAACACCATTCAGGCGAGTTAAATGAGGAATTACCCAACTCTATATTGCAAGTCATTACTTATCGCAATCGCGGAAATTCAAAAGACTCTTGGAACATGACACCTATAACTCCCGACTTGCAATATGTGATCACTTTTTACATATTAAAATAATATATTGAAATCTCTCATCGCAAAACTGGAAAGTTCATGGTACACATTCTAATAAGACCTTTGGAAATCTGCGATGCGATCCATTCATTGAGCATTAAAGTTTCACGTCGTTGGTTATGGCAAAGCATTAAGAATAGTTATAACCACAGTCCTTCAAGATTTCATCCTTCGTGTTAATATCAAGTTATAATACAAAATATTTCGCATCAAATGCTCCTGTTCTAATTTTCTTCTGTGCTTCTTTCAATACTATATTTATAAGAATTTATCTGCTCTGAAAGTTTTATCCTATCACTGTCCTCTATTGCATTTTTGCAGTTTGAATTTGGGATTATGCAACCAACCAAAATGTCAAAGAAAGCTCGAAAGACAAAAGCTCACCCTGCAGTGGCAGAAGGACAAGAAAAAATTGTATTGATATCGGATACCACATGTCAAGATTGTGGGAAACTTGCATGGGAAGGCATATATGATATGTTAGAAATGGAAAAGCCAAAGGTAACTGAGGGACATGCAACAACTGATGGACCTGCAGATTCAGAAAACACACTTGGTGATTTAGCTGGCTCTTTTCTTCATTAAATAGCAGCCCACCCAAAGATTTTTCCATATAATGACATGGTAAAATGGGTAATTGAAAGCATCAATATAACAGACAAGACACTCTTCACAGCTGACGAAAGAATGTTTTGATCCTTCAAGCTTGAAGACTTGAAGAAAATGTATCATTTGCTAGAGCCTTAGAAGTACTACAATAAGGCATTCCTTGAAGCTTTCTCGAAGGAAAATCAAATAGAGTTTGACCCCATCAAGAAATGGAGGCATTTCCCTAACAAACACAAGCACAAATCATCCGATATGTATTCTGTGGACTCCCTAGTGTCTCCATATTGTTATGTTGCCGCAATGATGTGTAGATTATTTGGAAGCTCCAATTCTACTAAGCTTTCCATTGAAATGGTTCCGTTAATAGAAGCAGCATTGAACTCTTTTGCAATGGATTGGGCTACTATCCTATCAGACAAAATGGGCATTCAAATACTTGATTATAGGAAAAATAGGTTTGTTACCACCCGATTTGTTCCCCCCATTTTATATGAGTGCCTACATAGTCGATACCATTTGTTTCAATTCTGATTTTCCCATCATGGGATGGAAATGGACTATCCAGGACCCAAGCCCTATCCATGTTTACCATAAATGCTTATGGCAGAAACAATATAAGAAGCATTTCTACAAAATTTGTCATGGCTTCATCCTACTCATTCATCAGGCCATTTTTAATAGACCAGCTCCTCGGCGGTCCGAGTAGGCTAGTATTGATTTAACTTCAATTGGAAGTTGGTTTGGGGAAGAACTGTTCACATACATTAGGGTTTTTGGTAGCATTATCGACCCACATGTCCTTCCTCTATATGTCCCAGATAAACTATTGGCTAGGGAAATAGCTTATTAGACAGTTGAAAAAGGGCTTACGAAAAATCTCAAAGACGCCAAGAAATAGTTATGGCCTGCCTTTCCTGTTTGATGCTGCATCTATTCATTGCATGATTATAAACATGCTCAAATTGAAGCCGAGAAAACAAAGGGTTTGAACCTAGCTGTTATTCCCAAAAGACAGTATGACCCAAATAAAGTTGCTTTTAATTTTATTACTCAGGTAAAGGTTAAACAATTCGTCCATGAGAAAGATGAATTCGATGACTTATTTACATCAGCAAAGACATTCACACAAGTGAGCCACAAGGAAAATGTCAAGCTAGGATCAACAAAAATGGACCAATTCATCCAATACAGGACGCAAAGGATTCATACAGTACCACTGGACCTATTGAATATTGCACCATTCATCCAACAAATGGAGCAAAGCATGGAGTAGGATATAGAGAAAAATTTTGGTGCAACCGAGACAAGTGAGAAGGCAAGTGAACAGATGGACACAGATGTTCACATTGATCTGATATTGATCAAAGAATGGGAAGAGTTTGATCAACATATTAAAGGAAAAAGTGATACCCAAAATGTTATCACAACGAGATCCCCTTTAAGAAAACTGCCCATAATTCATGATCTTGTGATTGAAACACCATCCAGCAAGGACTCAGCTCCAAAAGAAATTGAGGTAATCCTTGAGTATCCATCATCATAGATTACACTGAGCATAGAAGAAATTCCACTGTTGGATGTGTTTTATAGCCCTAAACATAGAGTTGTAGTCAAAAGGCAACGGAAAAAGAGAAAGATAGACCAAGCATCAGCAACAGTTCCTGAAAAGACTCAGAGGTCAATCCCTTTGAAAACTTGACCAAATTATCTCAGTTTGCAGGAGCGTATACAGTTGTCACAATAGATAAAGCAACCGAAGTCAATCAATTGGTCAAGGAAAAAGATCAAAAGATTAAACAACTTGAAGAACAGTTAAGGGTAGAAAAACAGAGGATTGATCAGCAGGCTATTGAAAGGCAACAACAGTTATCTCAGGAGTTCGAACAGCTAAAACTAGCACACCATGAAGAGATTAAATCTAAGGATGAGCAAATAAAGCAGCTACAAATCTCAATGGATCAATTCAAAGACAATCCCAAAGTTGAAGAGTTTATAAAGGAAGCCTTAGAAGTAAATAATTTCCTATCTCAACAGCTAACCCAACTCTGCCAAAAGATATCTCTCATTCATCCACTATGTATCAAAACCAACACACTGATAGATCAAGTGGTCAATTCCAGGTTGGAATTTGAGGATGCAGATGACAAAATCACAAGTTATATCTCTTGGCAAAGCACAGAAAAGGGAAGGGCTACTAAATTGCCAGTAATTGAAGAATCTCATAAAGAGATATTATTTTCAGAATGGGAGACACAGTTGATCAAAGTAGAAAGAGAAACTTCAAGGGCCACGGTGGTGAGGAATAATATCATTGAGCTAATAAATGATAACTTACACAGTGCCAATTTAATTTTTGAGTGTTCCCGAGAAAACCTTCCAAAAGCAAAAGTATTGGAAAAACAATGGAAGCAAGATTTGAATACTAGAGAGGAGCAACTCAAAAAATTATAAAGCCTCAATTGGGATACATATTGGTTCTATTTAGTCAAACCACATAGCCAACAAATGACAATCAAATGTCTTGTTGATGCAACAGATCGCATGATGCCATAACTCTCAGATGCGGTATACATAGGTCAGTTGCATGCCAGGATGAGTCATCCACCAGAGATCCAAACTATGCTCGAGATTTGTAACTTGAAGCCACAGGAGGAATGATAGATGCAATGCATCTTTTCAAGAGCTATCACAATTCTATTTTTAACATGAAATCCCATATTTTGAGAAAGGTTGTTCCAACCACTTTAAGCACTTCTTTCGAACAATTTGTTTTTAATTTTACTATAAATACCCTTTCATGTCATTTGAGAAAGGGTCCTAAAATTGTATTAAAATTAGATCTAAGAAGACAACATTTCTAGACTTCTTAATTTACTTTTGTAGAAGACAAGGATCAAGGTTCAAACTTGTTGTAAAAGAGATTTCAAGAGGACTTGCATTTCTGTATCTTTTTGAAGTTTTCAGAAGAAGAAGAGTGAACCAGATTGTTACTTTTGTAAGAGGATTCAAATACATATGGTACTTTTATCAATGTCTCTTTGTTTCATGTTATGCAATTAAACAATCTTTTGATTCGATATTGTTGTTATATGTGAATTTTTCATACAATTCTGCATTATATCACTTTTGAATAATTTGGAATTGATATTTTTAAGCACATATGCTGACAATTGATGTTATTATGATATGTGATATGTCTTATATCACTTTGTTTAAAGTGATCATCATTCATGCTTAACTTTCTGTAGCCAAGTGATTGATTTTCATTAACATTTGATTACCAGAAATCATTATAAATCGCATTGATATTGTATTACCCGGGTTATATATATATATACATATATATATATATATATATATATATATATATATATATATATATATATATATATATATATATATATATATATATATATATATATATATATATATATATATATATATATATATATATATATATATATATATATATATATATATATATATATATATGCTGACAATTGATGTTATTATGATATGTGATATGTCTTATATCACTTTGTTTAAAGTGATCATCTTTCATGCTTAACTTTCTGTAGCCAAGTGATTGATTTTCATTAACATTTGATTACCAAAATCATTATAAATCGCATTGATATTGTATTACCCTATATATATATATATATATATATATATATATATATATATATAATATTTGTATACTTTCATTGTCCAAATCATCTATCATTTTGTTATATATATTAACCACCAATTCATCAAATCACACTTTATTGGGAAACTGATCCCATACTATCCAGTCAGAGCCATCATCCCAAACGGAAAAGGAACTGCATTAAGGGCTGGACCAGGTGGTTATCCCTAATGTTGGTGCAACGATTTTAGAGGCATTAACATTTTTGGTTCTAGAAGGAGGGCCTGACTATGAAAGGCGAGTAAATCTAAATCTACAGGTTGTTCTAAGAGTAAAACTACCTCACCATCTCCTCCAACTTCTCATTCACATTCCAAATCTCCTATGCCCAAGCGAGAAGTTGAAAAGAAAAATACAAAACCCGCTGTTGAAATCCTAAACAAGCCAGATAGTGCTTCTTCTGAACCCCCTGAAGTACAATCTTTGATTCACAAATTGCAGGGGATTTCAATATCTCAAGAAGAGTCTGAGTTATCCCAAGGCAGTTTCACTTCTCAATATATCCCATCGTAAACGCTGACTAGAGTAGAGAGTGAAAAACTTGGAATCCCACCAGTTGAATTCCCTCTACCAAATCGTAAAAGGCCTAGGAAGACACCATCAAAATCTAGTAGAGAGATTCTTTCATCATCATCGTCCATTCCATCCATATCATTGCAAGGTCACACACCCGCTTCCCAACTCCAGATCGTGATTCACACAGGTACAAGAGCTACACTATCCTCGAGCAAACATTTCTCTGCATGAAATTATCAAGCTCAAACATCAACAAAAGTTGTTACTTAAGGAATTAAATGCAGTAGCTTCTTCTTCTCTTCCAACTAGTGTATTATCCAAGGCTGCCAGAGGATCAGGTAGGCCACCATCTGATAAGGTAGATTCTACCGATGCATTTTTAATCGGAGATAGATCAAATTCTCATATCCCTCCTTTTCTTTTAACTTATGAGATCTACAATAGAAATTTGCATAACTGCTTGAGTGATTCAGGGGCTTCATCAAATACAATGCCAGCATCAGTTTTCTCCAAATTAAATATTGAACCCCAGAAGTCTGCAATTCATATTGTCCAATTAGATTGAACTAAGGTTCAAGTTTTAGGAGAAATAAATTCAGTTACTATTAGACTATCTGCAGATCCAAGGGTTGTTCAAATAATTGACATAATGATTGCTGACATCCCTGAGTTTTATGGTTTAATTCTTAGCGGAGATTGGTCTGGAAAACTTCATGGTTATATTTCAACTGATTGGTCTCAGATGTGGCTTCCTTATAACAGGAAGCCAAATAAACTCAAAATTTACCGTGAAAAACACTTGACCCACATTGTCACAGAATTTAAAGAAGATAATGAACCAATAGCCTTCAATAATAATATTCTTGGAAACTATTTGGTTAAATAATTTTTTGGGAACTTCAATGCTTAGCAATCACCTTTTTCAGTTAGTAATTTCACATCGCAAGTTGAGAATTTTTCACAGACCAATACTTCTAAATGTGTTAATATTATAGATAAACTTGTAGATAAACCTGTAGATAAGCCTTTATTTTGGTCCTTGTATTTTGATGGATCTAAATCTAATGACGGTGCAAGAGCAAGATGTATTTTAGTCAGTATTGAAGGAGAAAAGACAATGTTATCATGTAGGTTAGAATTTGAGTGTACCAATAATACTGCAGAATATGAAGCATTGGTTCAAGGTCTATATAAAGCAATAGGCCTGAATGTCCAATATCTAAAAGTATTTGGTGATTCTGAAATTGTCATTAAACAAGTGAGAAATACTATTCACTATCTTTCAGGACATCTTAAGCATTATCAATCACTTGTTCAAGATCTTATATCTCATTTTATGGCATTTGATATCTCTCCTATTCTCAGATCACAGAATGCAGTAGCAGATCTCCTGGCTAATGTAGCTTCTAAGCTCCTTCCATCTGAGGATTATAGTCCAAATAGATTTTCTATTGAGTTGATTTTTAGACCATCCATCCCAGATAATGTCACCAATGGGCGTGTGTTCAATCATGACAAGGATATATTAAATTTCTTGACATCTGAAGGATCTTATGACGACCAAATCATTGATGAAAGTGATCATGATCTTCAATTAAAATAGAAACTCAATGAAAATCCTATTCCTAAATCTGTTGTTAAATTGGAAGATCTTTATGATATTAAGGATAGATTCAGAAAGGTCATTAATTCAAAGCTTCAAAGTTCAACTTTAAGGTTTGAATTAGTAAACCTTGGTACCGATGCCAAACCACAAAATGTCAATCTAGGACTTGGACTTTCACCTGATGAAGGATTTTCTTTCATCCGATTATTGAAAAGATATAAAAAATGTTTTTGCTTGGAATTATGAGGATCTGAAGACTTATGATACCTCTATTATTCAACATACAATTCCAATGATTTCTGATGAGAAACCTGTACAACATAAATTAAGGAAAATTCACCCTAATCTTGAGAGTCAAATCAAAGTAGAGTTGGATAAACTCCTTAAAACCAAAATAAATTTTCCTGTCAAACATTCGAAATGGGTCTCAAATTTGGTACCTGTCAGGAAAAAGAATGGCGATATTAGGATTTGCATAGATTTTAGAAATATCAACAAAGCATGTCAAAAGGATAATTTCCCATTACCAACAAGCAGGATCAGAATTAATGTCTTTTATTGATGGTTTTTCTGGATATAATCAGATCTTGATACATCCAGATGATAGATTAAAGACTACATTCAGAACCAAATGGGGAACATACGCTTATCATAAAATGCCTTTTGGTTTGATAAATGTTGGAGCTACTTTCCAATGAGCCATGGATATAGCTTTCAAAGGTTTGATCAATAAAACAATCGTTGTTTACTTGGATGACATAACTATCTATTTTAAGAAAAAGAGCAACCATTTACATGATTTAAAGAAAATCTTTGAACGTTGCAAAAAGTATGGGATCTCCCTAAATCCTAAAAAATCATTCTTTTCTCTTAATTAAGGCAAACTCTTAGGGTTTATTGTATCCAAAAATGGCATATACATTGATCCTGACAGGATAACTGAGATTTTTGATATCCCTTTACCACATAATAAGAAATATATGCAATCATTCTTGGGATAGATAAATTTTGTAAAAAGATTTGTTCCTGATTTTTCTCATATTGTTCTACCCTTGCAATCCATGATTAAGAAAAATTCAGTCTTCAAATGGGGACATAACAAAAGAGAAGCTTTTGACTCAATCAAACAAGCAATCATTAATGCTCCTGCATTGAATACTCCGAATTTTTCTAGTCATTTTATTTTGTATACTTTGGCCACTCAATCATCTTATGCTGTTGTTTTAACACAAATCAATGATCAGCAGGTGGAAGCACCCATATCTTTCTTTAGTTCCAATTTGCAGGGTGTTGAGCTTAATTATTCAGAAGTTAAGAAATAGGAATTCACTGTATTTAAGTCTGTTAAAGATTTTAGACCTTTTCTCCTTAAAACACATACAAAAGTGATAGTCCCATTCTCTGCAGTGAGGCAATTGCTAATTCAAAGAGAGGTAGGAGAGAAAATAACTAATTGGGTAACAAATTTACAAGAATAAGACATTGATATTAAACCATCGAAAATTGTTAGAGGACAATGTTTTTGCAGGTTGCTAGCAGGAGCTTCCAATATACTAGATCATGAAGATTTAGATAGTACTGCATAAGTGAATGAGATAAGTATGATTAATTCTGAATCTCAATATGCTAATCCAATTTTTTACTTGAAAAATGGATATGCCCCCCTGAATTCAGCTACAAAAACAAATGTGCCCTAAGGTTAAAAGCCAAACACTATGAAATCATTGATGATGTGTTATTTAGAAGAAACTATGATTCTGTTCTGTTAAGTTGCCTTGAAAAATATGAAGCACAAACGGTTTTACAGGAACTCCATGATGGCATAACTGGTCGACACTTTTGAGGAGACACTACAACATGCGGGGTATTATTGGCCAACTTTGTTCAAGGATACCCATGACTATGTGAGGAAATGTAAAGTATGCCAAACTGCTAGTGGGAGACAAAGGAAACCAGCCTTTTCTTTACAACCAGTTAATATTGAGCAACCATTTGAGCAGTGGGGGCTTGATATTATAAGAGAGATTGTTCCTCATTCTTCCAAGCAACACAGGTACATCCTTACAGCCACGGACTACTTCACTAAGTGGGTAGAAGCAGTTCCACTAAAGGTAGCAAATTCTAATGCGATTATTGAATTTATTGATCATTTCATCATCACCCGTTTTTTTTACCTATTGCGCTTATCTTTGACAATCCATCTTATTTTATGGAAATAGTATAGTCAAATTTGCTCTTAAGAGAGGTTTTAAGTTAAAATAATCTGCAAATTACTATCCCCAAGGAAATGGCTTATCAGAGTCAACTAACAAAAATCTCATAAGGATTATTAAAAGAACTGTTGATCAAATCCAAAAGAATTGGCATAAATCTTTAATATTTTCACTATGGGCAGATCGTATAACTTAGAAGGCCTCAATAGGTACTTCTCCTTTTAACTTAGTGTATGGGAAAGAAGTTGTTATTCCACCAAATCTAGCCCTCCCATCACTAGCCCTAGTACAATTCATTGAAGAAACTCCTTCTTCCTCTATTCAATTAAGGTTTGATCAAATTCTTAAACTAGATGAGGAAAGAGAAAAATCCAAGATTACTCATCCTAAACATCAACAAGTCATTAAATCCTCTTTTGATGCAAGTTCAGATGGCTCAAAAACATTACAGATTGGTGATCTCATTTTGAAATGGGAGAAAGCACATGAAGACAAAGGTAAGCATACCAAATTTCAAAAGATGTGGCTTGGACCATTCTAGATTGTCGAAAAGATAGGCTCATCAACATTTCTACTACAAGACTTAACATGAAAGAGAGATTCTCTTCCTGTGAATGGGCTTATCCTAAAGAAATTCTTTCCCTAAGGAGGTAACCCCTTCTTATATGTATATATTTTTATGCAAATTTTGAGTTCTTTCAGAAATAATGTTGTAAATAGTATACCATTGGCTTTTTACTATTGAAATCTCATTGAAAATATATTGTGAATATCTGCTTTTAAAAAGTAGAAACTTTCAAGGAAATGATTACAGTTTTGGAAACTAGATAAACATCATAAAACTCTAAGATGTTCTTTGAAATTGTGAAATATTTCAAACCTGGAAAACATAGTAAATCATTTTGTGTTTTATCAGTTTAGAAAGGTTATTTAAAAAAAGTAAATACTTTATACGACTAAGCATCTACATCTCCATAATTTTCATCCAATAACTCTTAAGGAGTCAAAGATTCACCCCACCCACTAGGTTTGTGATTTTTTTAGAGTGTAATTTTAAAATCTATATGATATAAAAGATAAGAGGTCTCATTACGAGCTTGCTTACCATGATCATAAAGAACTAATTAAACTGACATTACCAATACTGCATACCAAAACAGGGTAATGGCTTATAATCATAAGACAAGGGGTCTCATCATGGGCCAGCTTGTTTAGTTCAATTACAACCAATGAATGGCATTGTCATCTTTTGGCTCCCAAACCAGGGCAATGCCTTTTATCCGAAAAAGAAAAATAAAAAATAAAAAAATGAAAAATGAAAAAATATATAGAAATATCTTTCTGAAATTATCTTTAAAAGATTATACTCTTGGATGGGATAATGAATAATTGATGGTTAAAAGGTAACCCTGTCGAGACTATAGACGTTTGCTGGTAGCAGTGGAACTACCTGTGACAAAAGAGTAAATTCAAAAAGCTAAGTTGCAGGAGCCCCCTACTTTATCTTTAACAACCAATCAAGACTTGAAGAAACCAAAAATGTTTTGATTTATAATAAGGGTTTGGAAAAGAGATTGCAAAATTGATCAATTTTTCTTATTCAGAGTAATTTTGTTTATCTAACTAATTTCAAAATATTTTCCTTTTCCTCAATTGTTTGTACTTGAGAAAGTGTTAAAAATTTCATCATTTTATTCAGAGATAACTGGTTCTTTCAGTGAATCGCCAATTTTTGTGCTATACAACAACCCCCGCATTTCAAATTTTTCTTAATCTTATTCTAAGGTGCTAAATAGGAAATAGGGTCCCTTTAGTTTGTAAAAAAGCAATAAAACCTTTACATAGAAATAAATTTCTTTGTTTCTTGCTTTTTAAATAAAACTGCTTCAAAAAACCCTCTAAAAACAACACACATCACAAATTGCAATCACTTAAGGTTAAGGGACATTCAATCCGAATAATCGTGTTGTAATTCGAAAGTCTCAATCGTAGAGTCTCTTAAGCAAACCATTGAAAAACATACGATGCGATAAAACTATCGCATATCATATATCACAGATTCCAAAGAATATGTTTTAGCTGTCCATTGAAACTTTGCGATGTGATATGATTCTTGCATTTTACATACTGCGAAAACCAAAGGAAGCTAGCACCGAAAACTTGCGATGCAATATACATTGATCGCATATCGCGATCCCAACAGAGACAAGTGTTACTTACCTTGGGGACGCGCGATGCGATGTCAACATACAATAAAGTGGTTCAATAATAATAAAGGGAAAACACCATTCAGGTGAGTTAAATGAGGAATTACCCAACTCTATATGCCAAGTCATTACTTATCGCAATCACGGAAATTCAAAAGACTCTTGGAACATGACACCTATAACTCCCGACTTGCGATATGTGATCGCTCTTTACATATTAAAATAATATATTGAAATCGTTCATCACAAAATCGGAAAGTTCATGGCACACATTCTAATAAGACCTTTGGAAATCTGCGATGCGATCCATTCATTAAGCATTAACATTTCACGTTGTTGTTTACGATAAAGCATTAAGAACAGTTATGACCGCGGTCCTTCAAGATTTCATCCTTCGTGTTCATATCAAGTTATAATATGAAATCTTTCGCATCAAATGCCTAAGTTCTAATTTTCGTCTGTACTTCTTTCAATACTATCTTTACAAGCATTTAGCTTCTCTAAAAGTTTTATCCTATCACTGTCCTCTGTTGCATTTTTGAAGTTTGAATTTGGGAGTATGCAGCCAGCCAAAATGTTAAAGAAAGCTCGAAAGACGAAAGCTCCCCCTGTAGTGGCGGAAGGACAAGAAAAAATTGTATTTATCTCTGATACCTCATGTCAATATTGTGGGAAAATTGCATGGGAAGGCATATATGATATGTTAGAAATGGAAAAGCCAAATGTAACTGAGGGACATGCAACAGTTGATGGACCTGCAAAGTCAGAAAACACACTTGGTGATTTAGCCGACTCTTTTCTTCATTGAATAACAGTCGGCCCAAAGATTTTTCCATATAATGACATGGTAAAATGGGTAATTGAAAGCATCAATATAACAGACAAGATGCTCTTCACAGCTGATGGAAGAATGTTTGGATCCTTCAAGCCTAAAGACTTGAAGAAAATGTATCATTTGTTAGAGCCTCAGAAGTACTACAATAAGGCATTCCTTGAAGCTTTCTTGAAGGAAAATCAAATAGAGTCTGACCCCATCAGGCAATGGAGGCATTTTCCTAACAAACAAAAGCACGAATCATCCAGTATGTATTATGTGGATTCCCTAACCTCTCCATATTGTTACGCTGCCATAATGATGTGTAGATTATTTGGAAGCTCCAATTCTGCTAAGTTTTCCATTGAAATTGTTCCATTAATAGAAGCAGCATTGAACTCTTTTGTAATGGATTGGTCTATTATCCTATTAGACAAAATGGCCATTCAAATACTTGATTATAGGAAAAACAGGTTTGTTACCACCCGAGTTGTTCCCCCATTTTATATGAGTACCTACATAGTTGATACCATTTGTTTCAATTCCGATTTTCCCATCATGGGATGGAAATGGACTATCCAGGACCCAAGCCCTATCCATGTTTACCATAAATGCCTATGGAAGAAACAATATAAGAATCATTTCTACAAAATTTGTCATGGCTTCATCCTACCCATTCATCAGGCCATTTTTAATAGACCAGCTCCTCGGCTGTCCGAGGAGGCTAGTATTGATTTAACTTCAATTGGCAGTTGGTTTGGGGAAGAACTGTTCACATACATTAGGGTTTTTGGTAAAATTACCGACCCGCATGTCCTTCCTCTATATGTCCCATATAAACTATTGGCTAGGGAAATAGCTTATTAGATAGTTGAAAAAGGGCTTACGAAAAATCTCAAAGACGCTAAGAAATAGTTATGGCCTGCCTTTCCTGTTCGATGCCGCATCTATTCATTGCATGACTATAAACATGCTCAAATTGAAACCGAGAAAACAAAGGGTTTGAACCTAGCTATTATTCCCAAAAGACAGTATGACCCGAATAAAGTTGCTTTTAGTTTTACTACTCAGGTAAAGGTTAAACAATTCGTCTATGAGAAAGATGAATTCGATGACTTATTTACATCAGTAAAGACATTCACACAAGTGAGCCACATGGCAAAAATCAAGCTGGGATCAGCAAAAATGGACCAATTCATCCAATATAGGACGCAAAGGCTTCAGATAGTACCACGGGACCTATTGAATATTTCACCGTTCATCCAGAAAATGGAGCAAAGCATGGAGCATGATATAGAGAAAACTTCTAGTGCATCTGAGACAGGCAAGAAGGCAAGTGAACAGATGGACACAGATGTTCACATTGATTTGATATTGATCAAAGAATGGGAACAGTTTGATCAACATATTAAAGGACAAAGTGATACCCAAAATGTTATCGCAATGGGATCCCCTTTAAGACAACAACCCATAATTCATGATCCTGTGATTGAAACACCATCCAGTAATGACTCAGCTCCAAAAGAAATTGAGGTAATCCCTGAGTATCCTTCATCATAGATTACACTGAGCATAGAAGAAATTCCATTGTTGGATGTGTTTTATAACCCTAAACACAGAGCTGTAGTCAAAAGGCAACGGAAAAAGAGAAAGATAGACTAAGCATCAACAATAGTTCCTCAAGGTGAATCCATGAATGTCATCTGGAAAGACTCATAGGTCAATCCCTTTGAGGAATTGACCAAATTATCTCAGTTTGCAGGAGCGTATATAGCTGCCACGATAAATAAAGAAGCTAAAGTCAATCAATTGGTCAAGGAAAAATATCAAAAGATTAAACAACTTGAAGAACAGTTAAGGGTAGAAAAAAATAGGATTGATCAACAGGATATTGAAAGGAAACAACAGTTATCTCAGGAGTTCGAACAGCTAAAAATGGCACATCATGAAGAGATTAAATCTAAGGATGAGAAAATAAAGCAGCTACAACTCTCAATGGAGCAATTCAAAGATAATCGCATAGTTGAAGAGTTTATAAAGGAAGCCTTAGAAATAAATAATTTCCTATCTCAACAGCTAACCCAACTCTGCAAAAAAATATCTCTCATTCATCCACTATGTATCAAAACCAACACACTGATAGATCAAGTGGTCAATTCCAGGTTGGAATTCGAGGATGCAGATGACAAAATCACAAGTTATATCTCTTAGCAAAGCACAAAAAAGGGAAAGGCTACTAAATTGCCAGTAATTGAAGAATCTCATAAAGAGATATTATTTTTAGACTGGGAGACACAACTGATCAAAGCAGAAAGAGAAACTTCAAGGGCCAGGGTGGTGAGGAATAATATCATTGAGATGCTAAACGATAACTTACACAGTGCCAATTTAATTTTTGAGTGTTCCCCAAAAAATTTCCAAAAGAAAAAGTATTGGGAAAACAATGGAAGCAAGATTTGAATACCATAGAGGAGCAACTCAAAACAATAGAAAGCCTCAATTGGGATACATATTGGTTCTATTTAGTCAAACCGCATAGCCAACAAATGACAATCAAATGTCCTACTGATGCAGCAGATTGCATGATGCCAGAACTCTCAGATGTGGTATACACAGATTAGTTGCATGCCATGATGATTCATCCACTAGAGATCCAAATTATGCTCGATATTTGTAACTTGAAGCCGCAGGAGGAATGATAGATGCAATGCATCTTTTTAAGAGTTATCGCAATTCTATTTTTAACATGAAATCCCATATTTTGAGAAAGGTTGTTCCAACCACTTTAAGCACTTTTTACGAACAATTTGTTTTTATTTTTACTATAAATACCCTTTCATGTCATTTGAGAAAGGGTCCTGAAATTGTTTTAAAATTAGATTTAAGAAGATGGTATTTTTGCACTTCTTAATTTACTTTTGTTGAAGAAAAGGATCAAGGTTCAAACTTGTTGTAAAGGGGATTTCAAGAGGACTTACATTTCTGTATCTTTTTGAAATTTTCAGAATAAGAAGAGCAAATCAGATTGTTACTTTCGTAAGAGGATTCAAATACATATGGTACTTTTATCAATGTCTCTTTGTTTCATGTTATGCAATTAAATAGTCTTTCGATTTGATATTGTTGTTATATGTGAATTTTTCATAAAATTCTGCATTATATCACTTTTGAATAATTTGGGATTGATATTTTTAAGCACATATGCTAACAATTGATGTTATTATGATATGTGATATGTCTTATATCATTTTGTTTAAAGTGATCATTCATGCTTAACTTTCTGTAGCCAAGTGATCGATTTTCATTAACATTTGATTACCAAAAATCATTATAAATCGCATTGATATTGTATTACCCGGGTTATATATATATATAATTTCATTGTCCAAATCATATATCATTTTGTTATATATATTAAACACCAATTCATCAAATCACACTTTATTGGGAAACTGGTCCCATACTATCCAGTTGGAGCCACCATCCCAAACAGAAAAGGAACTACATTAATGGCCGGACCGGGTGGTTGTCCCCAATGTTGGTGCAACGATTTTAGAGGCATCAACGCTACCCTGTTGAAATTAGATTTTTCTTCATATCTGGAACATGCCTTACCTCCTTTAATAGCCATTAGTTTCCATTTTTTTTGCTTTATAAAAACCCTACAAATTCCAACAATTTTACAGGGTTTATCATCACCTAGATGAACCTGTCCAAAATGTCCTTGAACATAGTCATATAAATGTTTCCTATCAAGTGTGGCATGGAATCAAGCCCATGAATCTACCACCCAAGCATCAATAATATTTTCTAATGAAAGAATCAAAGCATCTTGCAACACATCACCTGTCACATTTTCTTCATGATTTTTCTCTTGTTATCCATCCCCTTCTTTTCTCTTCCGAGATTTGCAGTCTTTTTTTAGGTGTCCTTTCCTCCCACATTTCTAACACACTATCCCTGATCTCTATTTGGATATGCCTTTTCTTGACTTACTGTGATTTCTTGGGCTCCTTCCTCTCTCCATTTTTCTTCCCCTAGTTTTTGTAGTCAAAGCATTACCTGATGTCTCACCGAAGATTTTCCATCGCATTTCCTTGCTAAGGATGAAACCAACAACATCATCAAACTTTAAAGTACTAGATACAAAGACAAAGTTACTAATAATGATAACTAGGCCATTCCAACTTTCTAGAAATGAGAAAAAAAATAACAAAGCCCTAACTTCATCGTCAAAATTTACCCCTACATAGCTTAACTTCTTGGTAACTGTGTTAAATTCATTTAAACGATCAACAAAAAATCCACCTTATGAAATATTCATATTAAATAAACACTTCATAATAAATACCTTTTTTGAGGCTAAGGGTTTTTCATATAATTTGGCCAATGTTGTCATTAAACCCTTTGTTGCCATTTCCTTTGAAATGTTGAATGCTACCAATGCTGCTATGAACAATTGTATTGTTCCTAGTGCCTTTCAGTCAAGAATATCCCATTCTTCATTTGTCATACTTGTCAGCTTCTTCAATTTCCCTTCCAATGGTAGGTACAGATCTTTCTGATACATATAATCTTCTATCTGCATCTTCCACAACTAGTAGTTTTGGCTGTTAAAATTTTCGACCCTAATCCTACCATCTTTTGCCATTACCCCCACTCGAACTAGGAACCCTTCTTTCCTGCGAGTTTATCAACCAAATAGACCTTCGACTCTGATACTGGTTGTTAGAAAATTATATATTACAGAGAAATGGAACACATAGAATATTTCATAAACAAAAACACGGAAAACACATAAAACAAGAGAGATGCAGATATACGTGGCTCACCCAATTTGGGCTACATTCATGAAGAAACAACCAGTCCTTCCTTTTATATTATCCAGAAAAATGAAGAGGTACAACCTACAACAGATCTACGGTAATTTCCTCTTCGCTCTCACACAATCCCCTCTTTCTTTCTCACTCAGAATAATATTACACAACTACAATACAATTCCGTCATATAAACCGAGGGTTTCCTTCCAGAGAAAAAAAAATCTAAATTAACATAACTTCTACAGTCATATCATCCACCTAATGAACGACCCATATTAATTGCAAAATTATAATATTTTACAAGGAAAATTTTCATGTATTTTTAGGTTCGGGGGTGCTACCCCTGAACCCTTACCGACCCTCGGATCCCCCGGCTTGGGGGGGGGGCAAGTCCCCCCTAGATGGAGGGGGTGTATAGTGTCATTGGGGTATTAACTGGCTAAAATAAAGATCTCTGAATCAACAAGATAATCAGGCTCCACATCCAACAAAGCGAAGGTCTTATTTTGATCTAGAAGCTTAGATGTCAATTCCAGTTCTCGATTCTAAGAAATAATTCCTTAAGTTGTTAACCTTGAAACGATTACAAAAACACTTTTTTTTGGAAGCAAAATGTAGTCAATTAAGTTCAAATTTGTTTTTACTATCATTTCCTATTGTGAACTCTATTTTTACACTTCAAGTAATACAAGCTCCGTTCATGGTATCTTTGTGATTGTTTTTCAAGTCTCGTGATATGAGTTCTTAACCTCTCACACTCATTAGGAGGCCCCCTCGAGGATGTGTGAGATAGTATACATGTATTTTGTCATTTTTATTTAATTTCTTTATGCTCTGCAACTAGATTAGAATCTACTTTACTTCGTTGTTCATTTTATTTAGATGCTCTGTTTCATTTCAATACTTTGTTTTTAAATTAGAATTGCACTCATTTCTCTTTGTTTCATTACAAGTCAAGCACTTGATAATAAATCAAATACATCAAAAGATTTACCTTAACTTTTTTTTTTCACGCTTAGTCTCATATTTATGTTCAGGTACTTATGAGTAGCGCAAGTTCATAACACACACACAAACTAGTAATCTCTTATGCGCTCAATTTTCTGTAGATATTTCCTTGCCTTTTTGGTTACTGCTTTCTAGAAAAGTTTCAATTTCAAGTTTGGTAGATTAGTTCTTCTTTCACAAGTTTGATAGTTTAGACCTTATTTCAAGCCTCATAGAATAAATTTGCTTCAAGGTTTCATAGAATAGGTTTCTTTTCCAAAGTCAATAGTTTAGATTTATTTTCAAAGCATAGTAGAGTAATTTTGTCTTTTAAATTCCAATAGAATAATATTTCATTTCCTTGTTTCATAGAATATATTTTGAAGCTTTCACATTAGCATAGTTTGCTTTGAATTCATTTAATTTCCATGTCTTGAATTTAATATTGGCCTTTGGGATAGAACATGCACGTGTGCTTACTAAGTTCTAGTCATAAATAGGTTTAACTTTCATCTTGAAATTATAATAGTTTTCTTTCAATTAAATGTTGATAGCCTAGCATAAATAGCGAAAAGTGTAGTTGCAAGTACATGAACCCTAGATTGATGATTTAATGTAAGTAATTTAATAAAAAATTAAATTACCCAACATTTTTGGCACCATTATCCGGGAAGTATACATAGGTGTCTACTTTTAATATAGAATTCCTTTTCATTTAAATAAATTTATTTAGAGGGAGCAGTGAGATGAGAGATAAGAACCTACATATCATGATTTTGGGGTTCTCTCTAAACTAGAGTTGTCACAACTACATTTCATAATAGTTGCATTCATTCTTTAGATGCATAATTAAATTCATATTAAAATAATTTAGGAAACATGTATAGAGAATGAGATTTTAGGGGTAGATTTGTAAGTAGAGGGTGTAGTTCAATACCAACATAACCAACCACCTCTACGAGACCACGTAGTGCCACACCACCTTTTGATACATGCATTCCATCATTTTCAGGTAGAAAAACAATTCCTAAAGTGCATAGGTCAAAAATTCAACTTAGGGATCCACCAACTTCATCTACAAAAGTTGCAATAAAAGAACCTACATCCCCAACTGAAGGAGTCATATTTCTTTCCTCAACAGGGGAAAAATACATAGGACAAGAGTTAGAGGTACCTAACGAAGAACAAGAAGTAGAAGAAGTTTTTTTTGTTGAAATACCATTGGTAGAGGAACCGGAGTAAGAGGAATTAGTTGAAGACAACCCTTTCATTAAACCTTATATTAGCTCTGAAGAATATACAATGGTGGGTGCAGAAGGAGAACTACATAATGTAGAGGAATGACTAAGAATTGGTGGAGGTAGAGGTAGATTAGGAGGAGGTGGTATAGGAGGTCGAGGTGGTAGAGGAGGAAGGGGAGATGATGGAGATTTTCATGAACCCGATCCTTTTGAATTCCCTATTTAAGACATCGATACCACTTCTACCATGAAAATTATTTTCCCATATATCCTCCCTAATTTCCCTGGGCTAAGAAATGAGGATCCAAAAACATTTGTATTTGAGTTTGAGTTATTGTGTAGATCGTATGACTATTTTATTGATACTAAAAAACTAAAAGTATTTCCTCCTACTTTAAAATATGGGGCTCCTAAATGGTTCATGAGTCTAGGAACACATCCTATAAGGACATGGGACGATATGAAAAAAACATTTTTGGAAAAATACAAATATTATTGCATGCCTTGTGACCTTAAGGATGAATTTTTTAAGATGACCCAAAAAATGGATGAAAACCCTGAAGATTTTGTGGAGAGGTTTGTTTATAATGTCAAAAGAGATAAATTGCATAATTTAGAAGAAGATGCATTAAAAACTCTCTTGATAAAATCCATAAGAGATTAATGGATTGATATTCTTAACCTGATGGGTAAAGGAGATGTTTCTCAATTGTTATTTCAATATATGTGTGAGCTATGAAAACACATTTCAAGAGGAAAATCAAAATATGGTAAGAATCTAAGGGATCTGGTTATGCCAATGGTAAGAGAATTTGCACATGGAATGGTAAGTATAGCATAATCATGTAATTTTCTTGATAACTTTAAAAATGATATTCTTGGGAAGCTTAGTGAACAATTAGATATGCTAAGAATAGAAAACAAGAGAAAAGTTGAAAAGTTGCATTGTCTATTTTATGTCCTAGTGTTTCTGGGAAAACTAGTATTCCTATAGAATGCTAGCCCTCTAGGATTGGCAGCTACCCTAGAAAACAATAGTTTAAAGCAATCCAATGATTTCTTCTATGTGTAACAGATAAGAGAAAGATAGTGGAACCAACCTAGAACTTCCGCTTAGTCCCTTTTCTTGCTCTCTCTCCCCTTTGACAGATCCTGCAACTCCTCCCCATACTTAACACACTTGGAGAGTACTTGCACAAGTACAACAACAAAGAACCGTCAAAGAATTGTGATCTAATACAACATAAACATTACAGAATCAGATATATAATGAACAAATGATAGCATTCACAAATGATAACATTCACAATTGCACAATCATATGGAAGAAAACTTGAAGAACTTTATTAATAGAAGGGAGAATTACAACCCATTTTTCTGATCCAGCATCATCCTCCCAGCTTCAATCCCTCTTCACCTCATGAAATAATAAGATCACACCAACAATACAATACTCTTTCCTCATTTACAAACTATTAGCACTTCCTTGCAATTCACAATATTCCAGCCCCTAGATCTCTTAGATGAGGGATCCATTTATAGATGTATGCAAGGGTGTGAGTCATCCATGGGTTTTGATTAGTGTCATTCCACTTGTTACAATTGGTTCCACTTGGATATTTCTTAGATCCCTTACTCATCCTTAGGCGAATTCAGAGAGGCAAGTGGCACAGGAGAAGTTTCTATAAGATTCCATGAGCAACCACCTAGCAAATTGTCTTGGACATTTGTCCATCCTTGCCCATCGCACCCTATAGAAGGCCTAATCAGTATGCATTGCACCCTAGCAGTGTACCACTCAGTATGCATCGCACTTTGCTAGTGGAGCAGTCAGTATGGTTTAATTTAGGCCATTTCTGGATGGTTTCTCATATGGAACTTTTGGGGAATGATCTATTCAGACGACTATGTTCTTTTAGGGTATGAAACATTTCTTTTAGGGGTTGATGAGCCCTAGTTTATCGACATATAATTTTGGGGTTGATGTGCCCAAATATGTCTATAACAGTTGATCCCTAAAGCATGAAGTCGTAAATAGTGATGTCTGGTGAAATGCTTTATCATGAGGATTCGAAGTTTCGAACTGGAAGGTGACATGCACAAGTTACAACACAATACATCATCATAATATAATTTTCATGATCTAGTTGAGGGAGGCATTCCCATGCTCAGCTTTATAAACTCATTTCATGTACATAGATCAGATAGTCCTCTGCAGATGCAGACTGGTGATTCTTCAGATATAGAGTCATCATCTATGGGTAGGATAACCATCTGTGTAGAGCCTTTGTACATTTGATGTTTTTATATCCCTGAATATATCGTAGCCCGGATGGATGAAACTAGATCTGGGGTCTTCAAACTCGTTCAATCTCCGCCCGATGTACAAGTCAGTCCATGTGAAGAGATGTTCTGAAGTCGAACATGGAAAGACATCGCCTGATTACCCACCAATGATGTAAGTTGTTAACAGATGCGAGAGGACTCACCGATAATGATAATGACCCTCAAGGTACTACAGTACAATTCATGTGGTGTGAATATATGATTCGATGTCGAACACCATGCAAAATATTTCGGTCGAAGGCCATTGATGTCAACCTGTCGTCGGAAGTGAGAAACTTGCCATTGATGTATGCAAGCTTCAAAGCACTAAAAGGGGTGTTTCTAAGTCAACTTCTTGGATAATGAGTTGATGTCAACAAGAAGTGACTCGTCGTAGGAGGGCCTTGATGTATCCCACATCTACGACATGAAACGAAGCAAATGATTTTTAGAGGTGAAAATGAACTGACGACACAAGGTTCAGGAATGGCAGTCATGAAAAAATGAAGGTTGGAGGTATTGCAATGGATGAGACATTAACAGGATGGTGGTTTCTCAACTGAATGACTTCTCTTGAATATGTCGGCGACACTGAGATGAATTGGTAGCATTAACCCCAAAAGATGGATGGTATGAAAGACCAATGGTGAGATGACCGGTGAACAGAATAACCCAACCCAACTCAATGATGGTGATGAAGTGAAAGTGTCATGTTCAAGAGCGACTTTCTACCATAAATTCTTAAAGTTTTTTTCCCTTTTTCCCCAGTCATTGCTGACCAATACCTCTTTATTTTTGTCAAGCTTGAGGAGGATAACATATGCTTGTTCTATAATTTTCCCTTTGGGCAAACCTGTTGCTATTACTGTTTTAACGAGTCTAGTGACAGTGAAACTTAGTCTCGTCTAGATGGACAAGTTTGTCGCTATTGTTTTAACGAGTTTAATGACAAGGATAACTCGGTCCTTTTCATGTTTAGAGAGTTTTAAAAGAGACGAAAAGAAAACTCCATAAGTTCTTTTTCGTAAAATAATCCCTCAGGTCCGAAAAATGATAAAATAATACAGGAGGGATGACATTTCCAATACTTTAACGAGTTGGAAAAGACAAGCGCTCGACAATCTTTTCATATTTAATGAGTTTGAAAAGGGTTTAAAGAGGACTCTATTTTGAAGAACGAGTGGTGTCAAGGGTAGCAACTGGTTCCGGTGATGTTGGAACTTCTCAAAACATGTTGATTTGTGTGAAGAGGTTGGCTAATAAGACCACTCATTGCAGTTGTTCCTCAAAAAGGGTAAAACAACCAAATGGAAGTGTATGATTGGCCGAAGAGATGGTGGCGATGGGTGTAATACAATACTCTTTCCTCAATTACAAACTATCAGCACTTCCTTGCAATTCACAATATTCCAGCCCCTAGATCTTTTAGATGAGGGATCCATTTATAGATGTGTGCAAGGGTGTGAGTCATCCATGGGCTTTGATTAGTGTCATTCCACTTGTTACAATTGGTTCCACTTAGATATTTCTTAGATCCATTACTCATCCTTGGGCGAATTTAGAGAGGCAAGTGGCACAGGAGAAGTTTCTATAAGATTCCATGTGCAACTACCTAGCAAACTATCTCAGACATTTGTCCATCCTCAACCATCGCACCTATAGAAGGCCTAATCAGTATGTATCACACCCTGGAAGTGTACCACTCAATATGCATCGCACTTTTCCAGTGGAGCAGTCAGTATGGTTTAATTTAGGCCATTTCTGGATGGTTTCTCAGATGGAACTTTTGGGGAATGATCTATTCAGATGACTATGTTCTTTTAGGGTATGAAACAACTCTTTTAGGGGTTGATGAACCCTAGTTTATCGACATATAATTTTGGGGTTGATGTGCCCAAATATGTCTATAACACCTAGATGTAGGGAAAAACATGCATTATGATAATTCCCTCTTGATAGTGTTGAAATATGTGTTATATGTGCATAAAAGCATGATACAAATGAGTTCCCTTCAATACTTAGAATTAAAGTTATTTTCCAAGAAGAATTTAGGACAAGTCAAAATGAACTACTTTTCTATGCTGCTTCCAAAAGACCTTGGAAACCTCTATAAAAAAGTATGGCACTAGATCCCAATGCAGAATATCAACGTTATGCACAAACACAAAGTAATTGGAATATATCCTTACCAATGCAAACTTTTCCATCTCAACCACAAAACCCATCTTGGTCACAAGGATGGCAAGGTTCTTATGGTAGGAATCCCAAACATCCTCAGATTTTCCAACAACCATACCCTCAATACCAACCTCAGTATTATTCTCCTCCCAAACCTATAAAATCCATCCAACCTCAATTGACCTCAATTCAACCACTTCCACTACCATCTAATTCATTTCCTCGAAAATCTAATCAACTATCTACACAACCACTCCCCAATCCGAATAATAAAGCACCTCAAAAACCTGTCTGTAATGTTGAGGGCCAAATTTTTCAAGTTTGTATGATAACTCGTATAGATGTAAATGGTGTCCAACTGGTCAAGTATTGCAAAAGAAAAAACCTCCAGTTGTCATCCAGGAATATAAAGAGGATGAATTCTTGAAAATGAGACATCTCATGATCAAGAAAAGACCCCTCCAAAGTAAGATATTCCTAAACAATTAGATGAAAACCAAATAAAATCAACCCCTACAATTCCTATAGTTGAACAAATTTCTGTTTCCTTATAAAATCATCCCCTCCCTGAGAGACTTCAAATTGATAAAGGGATAAAAAGACAAATTATAACATGTTAGATGAATTGAAAAATATTTTCATCAAAATTCCATTGCTTCAGTCTATAGACAAAATACCTATATTTTCAAATATACTAAAGGAGTTGTGTATCAGGGAACCAAAAAGAAAAAGGAAAGGCATTAAAAAGATTCAATTGGTAGGAAAAATTGCAGATATTATGATGGGGAAACCAATAATTGAAAAATATTCAGATCCAAGTAACCCTATTGTAAAAATCCACATCAATAATATTGAAATTCTAAACACTTTGATTGATTTAGGTGCAACAATTAATATCACGAGTAAGAATGCTATGGATCAACTAAGGTTAATGAATATTCAATATACCCGAACTCTATTACAATTATCAAATAGATCTGTTGTCAAACCTAATGGTATATTAGAAGATGTTTCAATATCCTTAGATTCATGGGAGTATCCTATTGAATTTATGATATTAACTCCCAAAAATAATCTAGGAGGAAACCCATTGATCCTTGGTATACAATGGTTAGTTATAGCTAATGCATTCACAAGTTGTCGATCTAGTGACATGTTCATTTCTGGCAATTCTACTATGAAATTCACATTATATCCACCTACAAGAATAATAATTGAAATATAGAATGAAGTTTGGATTGAAGATGATGATGATGAAGACCTTGAAAACATTCAACCAGTATTAACTATTTCACAAAACGATGAAGAGGATCAATGATTAAATCGAATGAACAATCATGATTTTACTAAATACCATGAGAAAAAGGGGTAGACTCTATGTGATGTTCAACATCAATTCATTTACTCACACCATACAAATTGTACTAGAGTACCTTGAGAGCCATTAACATCATCGGTGGTTTCTCTCGCCTCTGTTAACGATTTACATCATCGTCCGGTAATCCGATGGTGTCTACCATGTTCTACCTCAACTCATTAATTCACATGGTTAGACTCGTACATTGGTTGGTTGTGTGAAGGAAGTAGAATACCCCAAATCTAGTTTCATACATCTCGGCTGCGATTTCAAGAATTATATAGAGATCACAATTTATGATGGCCATGATCACACAGATAGTCATCTAGTCATGGGTCTACCATTTGTCATCTGTGGATGTGTATTTTTATGATCGTACATGTTACGCTATATTATGTGATGAGTATAGGTATGTCTCCCTTAGAAACAAAGATGTCATAATGAAAATGTATTGTAAAATATGAAACTCACCGATTGTTCTTGATCCTGAATTGTCACAAGGTAAAGCACTTTAGTCATCAGTAGTCATTTCTAACTTTGCACTTTAGGGGGAAATTTCTTATAGGCCTCCTAATGGGATTAATAAACATCCTATATTCCCCTTAGTCATCATCTTTCACAAATCCCTAAGCATGCCTCTTCCATTTCCTAAAGTTTATGCTTGAAACTGCATCATCTGAGCCAATTTTAGTACCAACGCTCCCTGTCCTCCTATTGGAAAATGTTCACCTACATGTTTATCCACTGTGGCATGTGATGATCACCTACAAGTTGCTTCACTTTGCACCTGTGTTGGTTCTATAAATTGAGGAAAAAGAGATAAATTATGGAGTCTTCCTCTTCCAGAAGATTCTAGAATTTGTTACAACCATTTACCTTAGATAAAACATTTAGATCCTATCCTATCATACTTTGGAGTTTCCATCTCCTTTGATCCCATCCTCCCATCAAAGGTGAATCTAAAACCTTAAATTGGTAATTGAATAAGAACTCGCAGCTTACCCCACTCCTCTATATATTTACAACCTTCTGTATGGAATGGGTTGGATTTTGGAGAGCGATTATACCCTTATGCTGATATGGTGAGAGGTTTCATTTCATGCATTTAGGGTAATTGGAGGTGCACATTGTGACAAGGAAAGGACATTTTAGCCTTAGAGGATATCTTCTACAAGATCAACATCTATTTATGGTTGTAAACTCCTTCCATTTATATTAATGCAAATAATTATCTGTTTTCCTATATGTGATGTTATTATTTCATGTATTTCAATGCCATGTTGATCTATTGAATAGAGTATTTATATGATACTACATAGATCTCGTAGTTTCTTGGCTTGCGTTATCCGACTATGTAGGTTCTAATTTTGACAATCCAAGCTAGAATTGGAGCATTCAAGCTAAAGAAGAAGCAAAGCCCGCGACCGATTCGAGGTATGCTTCATACCATCATCTATTTAATTTAATGAAATTATTGGGTTCCTTGTCTCTCTATTTTTCTAGGTTAGCCACCAAACCTAGGGGAGATACGTTTGTCCACAATCGTAAATCCCGTATAACAGTCCATCTAGTTAGCAACCCCCTCTTCCCCCTTTTGTTAGGCTGAATTTTATGGAGTCGTTAAGGGTAATCTAGGCCCCATAGGGCATGGAGGCATCATCAGAGACCACAAAGGGATGTTGATATTCATATATATAGGGACAACAAGGATGGACACTAATAATATAGTAGAGTTAATAGGTATGAGAATGGGAATGGAGTATGCCTATACTCAAGGTTACAATAATATTTTTGTGGAAGGGGACTCCCAATTCATCATTAACATGGTTTGCAAAGTACAAGCAAGTTCCCATAGACAAAAGGTATCTAAAATCTAGATATTGGAATCGCTACGAACAGGTAGTGCTTCTTATATCAAACACCTTATCTTTGGTTCTAATGTGTGTAAGACAAATAGGGAACAAAATGGTGGGTATGTTGGCTAATTATGGATTCTTGGATTCATCTTATTCAATGGTATCGGTGTGGAATTTCATACCTGCCTCCCCTATAAAGATGACCTACTAAAAAATGGTTTAAGAAGATTTTGCAACCCTGGATGGGGTGACGAATGAAGTAAAGGGTGGGGGGTGGTGGGTTACCACCACCCCACTAAGCTAATAGACTAGGGGAGGTGGATCCATTCCCTTGACAAGTGTAATATAGTCACAAAGGGAAATTACTCCTCCTCGTTCTAATAGATGAACTTTCGATGGGATTATTCTTATTGCAACATAATATGTGTGAAGGAGAAGTTGGTAATTATTCTTAACATGTATGTATTTACTATTAATTCAAATGTATGGTCTAAATCTTGATCACAAAAGTTCACTAGAGCAACTTCCAGGTTGGCATGAGAATCACAACTAGAAGGAGACGAGGTGTCGACAATTCATTATCTAGGTGAAGGCTTTCACCACCATGTTGTTGGCGCAACGAGGGGAGGAGCATTGTGGTTATTATTTCTATATTGAATTTAGAGGAATTGTTAATTTAGGGGGGTGAAGCAGAATTGAAAATGGAAACTACTCTGGTTTAATAGGAAATTACTAAGCTATCAAGCGGCAGAGGTACAATTAATTTTGCTAAATATTGTTTCACTTTAACTCTTTACATGGAGAATACCAGCTTTATTTTCATGTAATTTCCCTCCTTTCCACTTCAGACCCCTTTCTAATACTAGCTATTGATTACTTTGTTTAGAAGGTCTCTTATGTGTCTCCTCATGCTTCAATTAGATCCTAGGGGTGGGTGGTCTTTGTATTATTACTAATCAGACCCAGACGACTAGAAAATATAAAGTATGGAAGGGTATGAGGGATCCCTAAACCTAGGTGTGATTGACATATTATGTTAGGCTAGAGAAAGTTTCTTTGTATATTAGATGTGTAGTTTATTTGGACTATGTTTCCTCTTATTGTTGGAGCTCCTTGTTCTGCCTTATGAATTTTATTATTTGTCGAAGCCTTTGGCTAAAGCCTCTATGGGTCTTTCTCTACTAGTGGTGCGTACTCTATTGATATTTTATGGGTTTTGGTTTGCTCATTGGCCACCACATAGTAACACAGGATAGGTGGTGGAAATATTACATTTGGAAAGATGTTGGATTGGGTCCAACTCAACTTGAGAGGTGGTTGTACAAGTCTGTGGGTGGTTGGGGACAAGGAGTTGATGGGGGTTGTAATTTTATAGCGTTGTTGAGGAACCAACGCCTTGATAGAAGAGGTGACCTGTTGATTAAGTATCATAAATTTGGTAGGGTAAGGTGGTTTTGGGGGGAATAATCCCTATCTATTTAGTATCATATGTTGTTTGTTGTCTAGGATCCATGTGGTGCTACTGCAATGCCTATAATGAGAGCTAGAGTGAGAAGAGGGGTGGCCTATAATGAGGAGTGTGCTTGTAGAGTAAATACCCATACACATCAACGTATACAAGGTTCTTGTAGCTAGATATAGAGAGAATATCCCAACTCACATGCAAGTGGAAGTTCCTAGGTCTACGACGAAGCATCGTCCCACATAACTTCCCTCTAAGACTCTGAAATGGTGGATGGTCGACTTATATTGGTAGATGAAATTCCTGCTAGGAAACTCTTTGCTTGATTGGCATGAGTCTTAGATGGATTTGCTCCATTCATTTGACCATATGCATGGAAAATTGAAGAACTATGATGACATATTGGAGAGGATTGAATACAGAGTGGTGATGATCAAACAACATCTTGGCATCCCATCGGTAGTAGAAATATCTCTGATGGATTAAATATACCTAATCATAGTAGCAAGTGTTAATTTAGATCCTATACTTGACTATGTGTATGGATTTGGTATATGATTCTACTCTTGTAGGTTTTCTAAATCGGGGTTAACTAGGACACTATTTAGCCTTAGGTTGTATGTTTGTAAGCTCTATTAGTCTTTAGTTTTCTCTCTTGTCTCTTTAGAGAGTTGAATTTGGGTTATGGTCTGGTCTCCCTTGTGAGCGACTAACTGAATTTTGGTACGTCATAATGTAATCTCTTATTTCTGAAGTTAATTGAATTCACTCCACAAAAAAAATATAGTGTGTATAGGAATAATAATAACCATCATAACCCTCACAACAAGGGAAAGGGAATGAAAAATCGAATTGGGGTGGTAATTGTAACAAACTCGGGCTAAAAGTTCATGTAATAAAGGGTAATAAAGGAAAAAGAATAATACCAAGGTCTTGGGACACGTATTCCAAGTTGAATGTTGGGAAAAGCATCCTAGTGGGTGTCACTTTTGGTTATATAGTGGCTAAGGAAATTGGCAAATAGGTATTAATTGGAATTTCTTTATGAAAATAAAGGAAAATACGAAAGCAAAGAGGGAGAGGGAAGAGCACCAACGAGAGAAATAAGAAATCAAGGGAAAGATAAGGAAAGCAAAGGAAAGGAAAGGAAAAGGAAGGTTGGATCAAGTAGCTTTAGTAAGAGGATTTGTAGGTAACAATTTGCATGCGTGATTTCCTAGCTGAGGTGTGAATGCGTGGTACATGTATTTGTTTTCATTAGCATGGGTTTTTCCTAGTTTTGAAAGCAATTTCAACCTTGCCTTTCCATTTCCTAGATATCCATGGTGTGATGGGATTCATTTATTTGGTTTAGTTTTGGATTGCCAGAAGGTTTTGGAACTGAGTGAGGTGGTCTCAGGAAAATTCCCAAGGGTTTGGGGTAGAGGTGGTTTAATATTCTAGAATCCCTCGACAGGTGGGTCGTGATAGGAAAATTCCTTAAGGTAATGGTGAATAAATTGTGAGACATCCAAGCTTGTTTGGGTTTTGTGATCTCTTGACCGGTTTTGGCAAGATCACGGTAGCCTATGGGTGGAGGTGGTTTAATCTCTAGGAAGCCCTAGTTTTTTATGCCTTGAGATCCCACATTCATGCTTAGAATATGGCACAGGGGTGATTGACTGAAAGAAATATTTGGTTCAACACAATTTATGGGTGGGTGGTACATGGAATTTCTTGACTTAGTTGTCTTTTCAATCAGTTAATAAGAGTTATTTTCTTATTGTATTCTATGTTTTTAACAACCTCCTCCCACATCTACCCAAGAAACTAGCCAGTCAGGGTAAACATGTGACGAGAGAGGCTACTATAAGGGATTAAAATTCATTGGTGACCTTAAGGAAATGGAACTGATGGAACATATCAAACAAACCCATTCACATCAGCAACAACACCCTCATGTGGCATGTCAGCCACTCAAACATCCTGTCCATGAGTCCCACTGATGATTTAAGAATTTTAACCCCTAGTCGCTCTCATTCTATAGGCATGAAAGTGTCCAACAACCCAAATTCGATCTCATAGGCCTATGTGCCAGTGACCCCGAGATTTGAGCCACTTTTCTAGCCCAAAATCCTAGCCTCTTCCCAGAACTTTCTACAACCTTTAGAATTAATCAAATACATGATAACAATGTTGATAAATCAAAAATCAACCTGAGGACTAGGCCTGAGCATCCCCAACCGGGATCGACATTCTGTCAAACACTTGGAATCAATGCAACCTATAGGTCTAGGATACAAGACATCACATAAATGACAGAAATAACTTATGAAACATAACCAAAAGGATCACCTCCTTCTCCATTGAACTATTATATCATCAATTAGGTATTTCATCCATCCATTTAACAATTACAAGTAAATGCATGAAATAACCATGACATGTACCAGTCATTTAACCATGCTTATAAATAGCATAAAACCATATAAATATCATAGATATGACAAGCATTAAATCCACATATAAACCAGTGAGAAAACAAGAGAACTTAGCTTTTATTAATCATAGGAAAATCCAACCAGGTTCGGGACTTCCACATACCACTAGACTGTAGACATGGCTGAACCAAATCTCTCTTTCAACCAGTCACCCTCATGCCATATTCTAAGCATGAATGTGGGATCTCATAGAACAACTAATCCAAGAACAACCAAGGGAATCCAAAGGTTAAACCACCTCCACCCTCACCAAACCGTGATCACACCAAAACTCGTGCTCCAATCACAACCGAACCGAACTTGGAATGCCATCTAAAATCCATCACTATCCTTGAGGAATTTTTTGTCTCCTTTACTCTCAGGCTTTACCAAAATTCAATCCTGGATCAATAGGCTCTAAACTGAGACCAGTTACTCAAGATTTACCGCAATCCAAACCCGGATCACTAGGCCCTAAATCAAGACATCTCCCTAAAGTTTTACTGTATATCCCACCAAAACCGATTGAGGGATTCATAGACCTTAGGGAATGGAACTTGAGACAACCTCTGCCCCAGATTTCAAAATCCATCTAGAAAACCAAAAATAAAAAACCAAAATAAACATGCAAACACCATGGAATTCGGAAAAAGGGAAGGCTAGGCTAGAAACCACTATCATAACTCAGAAAAACCATGCCATCGACATCAAGAGAACCATAAACCAACATGCAAAGCCATGCATGTCCAAACCAGCTAGGAAATCACACATGCAAAAGCCTGGTTACAAGCAAGTATTCCTGCTGAAGTTGCTTGATCCTTGCTTTCCTTCTTTTCCCTTTGCTTACTTTTCCTTCCTTGATCCAGAGCTAGAGTGCTCCAAGAAATCACTAAGTGACCAAGAGTGAGAGAGAGAGAGAGAGAGAGAGAGAGAGAGAGAGGGAGAGAATAATGAGAGAGCTCCAAACTTGAACTAACAAAAGTTTACACTGACCAAGTTTGACCCAAGAGCCTACACTAACTAAGAGCTTGAAGTTTTATCAATGAGGCCTCCAATTTCTTCATTTTCCATTATTTTCCTTCATTTTCCTCCTCACATGCAACCTGTGACCTTTCACTTTACTTTTCTCCAAATTTCTCTTGTTTTCATAAATAAATGTGCCAAAAATGTCTTTTTTTCTTTTAATGCCTTTGCCTTTTCCTTTCCAATCTTCTTAGCCATAAATACACATCTAGTGATGCCCAATAGGATATCTTTTCCCAACATTCAACTTGGAATACATGTCCTTTACCTGTGATCTTATTTTTGCCTTATTAACTTTTATTACATGAAATTTCACTAGGGTTGTTACAATGATCATATATACTTGATATTATGATGATTCAATGGTAATTATGTCATGGTTAATAATCTGTTTATATGTTGGTTATAAGCATGGATATGTAATGTGATCTAGCTATGGATTCGTTCAAGATTTGATAAGTATTGATGGTTAATGAAAGCATGGGATAACAAGTGTTATTGTAGATATCATGATAGGGCACTAGACCTTCTTATCGAAATTCCCATTATAGATCAACAGATTATGCAATAGACTAAAGCAAAATACAAGATCTACTTCTACAATAAACTTTGCGGAAGCTTAATCAATTTGAGGACGATCAAGGAGAACACATATAACTGAGAATGAAAAATCAATCACAATAACACAAAATATATAACTCGGGGAAAGCCTCAGCCTAAAACCCCAACTTTGTATTATCATACAAGTGGAAAATAGTCATAGAATTACACAAAGCCTTAACTTGGAAGCCAACTAGCTCTCAGTATAATCCCTCTGCTGCTCATAGACAGTCAAAGGCCTCTCACAAACCTTCTCCTCTACCCTCCAAGCCTCCTATTTCCTTGTGTAGTTTTTCTTGGGGTCTAGTTCTTCCACACATGTGAATTCCCACCTCACACTGCTCACTTGGCCCAGTAGTAACTGTGCATTCCTGAAGGAGATAAATCCTTCTGCATGGATGAGTTTCCTTTATAGGAAAAATTCATCCAACTGATAGTACATTGTCCCTCCTCTGATCTCAACTGGGCCTCTGTCTGAACTGACATGCATGAGTTATTTATGAGAGAATATTCAGTTATTTGAAGTGCAGCAGTTACATGCATGCAAGCATTAACTAACTGAACTCACAATTAATTCAACAAACTATTTGAATTAATCTAACTGGAGTTGACTCAATTAACTGAGCCAACTAATTAAAACTCAATATTACAACTCATCCTTATCTCTTTAACTAATGGATAAATTCCTCAATCAATATAGAAACTATTGCATGTCCCCACATAGACTTCATGTTTGATTTTCCTTAAACAATTAACTCAATATGAATTAATTAATTAATTTACAAACAACTGCTAAGATCAAATTCGAATTTTATTTCTCAATCTTAGTTCAGGGACTAACTAAAATTGGAATCTATCTCGAAATATTATTTATATCAATGTTATTTTTAGCACTTCCAATTTTCATTCCTTGTTGCTATGTCCAACACTAGTACCCGAACTGCTATTTATAGCAGTGCTATTTTTAGCATTTCTTGTTGCTATTTTCTACACTTCTTGGTGATTCTCAGATAAGTTTTAGACTTCTATGATCAGATATGTATTCATGACCTATAGTTTATACGTTCATTATATGTTTGATGAAATAAATATCATGGTTAGTTCTAGTTAGGTCAAGTTCTTGAACAAGTTTTGAATGTTTAGCAACACCCTTATGTTATTTATCATTTTGAGAAGTCTCAGGCAATTCTAGGTGGGGGGGGGGGGTCTAGAGGTTGGCCTAGAATTGTAGCTCAAATCTCGAGACCACAGGCATTGAACTAAATAATTTATGTCACAACTGCATGGAGCGCTTTTGGGTGCGGTCGGAGGCCTTCAACTGCATGTAGGCAATGTCAAGGGTGTGGTTGGGAGTCTAGGTCACTGAAACAAAGTTCCAACTCAAGAATTGACTACCTGAGGTGTTCCTTCAGCTCCTTGGTGATATGTAGTCCCTGTAGGATGTCAGGTTGTGGATAATAAGTCTCAGTTGTAGGGCCCACTTCCTTAATTGGAGCTACAAGGTTGGGTCATGTAATAGTGACACTTTGTTTCGCATTTACTCGGAGGGGTTGTAAAAGTAGGTAAATATGAGAGGAGGCATTACAGTCATGTTGCTTAAGGATATGAGTTTTATTTTCTAGAAGGCCCATGAATCAGAGGATTCGTTCAATAAGTTCTATGTGCTTCTTATTCATTCATGTGTAGACAATAGACATGCATCAAGTACCATTCAAAAGAAATTTCTAGTTGGCTAATGCCAATGAACATATAGTTGGAGGACATGATGGAGGGGTGGTGATATATAAAATGAATCTACTTAGACTATTGGATTAGAAAGGAATCCAAGGTCATTGTTATGTCATGATATATTTTGACTGATTATTAGCATAACACAATGAGAAGCTAAAACAAAATGGGGTGGATGACACCAATAGATGTGAGTGCATTAGAGGATAACCACATTAACCATTTGACAATAGTGATGATATTCAGGTAAAAGCTTGAAGATGAGTTACACTTTTGGGCCAAATGTGGTGATGAAATTTCAAGTTTTTCATCTTTTATCGGATTGCAGCCCTCAAAATTCATATAAGCATTGTGAATTTTGATTCGGAGGAAAAGAATAATATGTGAAGAATTGTGTTGTTGTCTTAATGATATTTTTTGAAAAATAATTAGTGTCGTATAATCTCTCAAATTTCCATTAAATGCAATATATGTACTTGCAAATTTTAGCAAAACTTAAGAGGTATGTGTGTGTTCACATAACATAACTTAGCCTAAAATGTATAATTTAAAAAAAAATATATATGAGCATGATCTACACGAGAGAAAATAACTAAGTTTTCTGTATTAATTTTTTTTTTTTTTTAAGCAAAATTATATTTTTTTAATTATTTTTTGAAGTTGGCGAAGTAATATTTCAATTACATTTTGGTGGCACGTGTGTTCATGTAAGATTTTTTTCAACTCTTTAAATCAATTGAAAAATGAAGAATACCCTTATGTAAGATTTTTTTCAACTCTTTAAATAAATTGAAAAACGAAGAATACCATTTTGAAGAGGACTCAAGATAGTAGTATTTTTTGAAATTTTTTAGTTGTGTATGTTTTATGTTATTTTATATTTTTTCATTCAGGCCCTTTGAAAGTGTTTAAAAAAATTTCAAGCATTATGTTTAAAAGTAATTAGATAAAAAATATCATATGAATTCCAAAATGTCAAACTCATGTGCCATTGGATAGAGGGTTCCTTCTCGAATCCAACATGATCAACTCCACTACTTAAGGACAATTTTTTTCTTGGAGTTCGCTAGGGTACAAAATGGTGTTGCATAGAAATATGTAGAAGAGAAGCTAAAACTCTATTTTTTAGGCCCTTAATAGCTAAATTGAGTGCCTATCATAATTATCTTAAAAAAAGGAAAAAATAAAAGAAAAACAAAACCTCTCCATACAAATGATAAAATTTATTTATTGCACAAAAATATTTTTTTATAGATATTCAAATATATTTACATCCGTAATTTTCCTTAATTATACATTCAAAATTTATTTTATTTTATTTTAACAAGAAAAATAAAACAATTATAATAATATAATTATAACTTTCTATAATGCAAAAATTAACTTTGCTTTTTCAATTTTGAAATTCTTGAAAATGATAATTTCTTTATTCTTTTGATTTTAAATATAATATATTTTTATACTTAATCATTTTAGAAAAAAATTTACTTAGAAATTTTCAATAAAAATAAATCAAATTATAATAAATATATAAAAAAGAACAACAAACTAAACTAAACTAAATTTTATAATATTATTATTTTATAAATAATTTCATACGCACATTTAAATTCAGTTAAATTAGTCAAATAATTTTTTAAAATTTATGATTTCTTTATGTTTTTATTATTTTAAAATATATATTTCAAACCTACGTGAGGAGTAAAAAATTCTATATATACTTCACACTTTTAAATTTAGATTACTCAAATTCAAATTAATCAAATAATGTTTTAAAATTTATGATTTCCTTATGTTTTTATTATTTTAAAAATTTATATTGCAAACCTATGTGAGGAGTAAGAAATTCTATATATACTTTACACTTGTGCAAACTAAGCCTTAAAACTCGATCAAGCTCCTAACCTAGGGTTACAAAATAGCTCGATAGAGAGTTAATTTAATGCTCGATCGAGCCATTTGTTAGCTCCAGAGGAGCTCGGCTGAGCGAAAATTGCTCGAACGAGCATCATTGTTTCACCAAAACACGCCCTTTCGCCAAAAGGTGTAACCCAGCTCCATGCTTTCACCCATTCATCCACTATAGCCTAGATAAATTCTATATCTTCCATACTTGCAAACATAGATGACCATTAGCCTCTCCCTTTTAGAATAACTCATGAAAAGCTAATAAAAAAATAGTTTATCTCTACTTAAATATATAACTAGCAATTTCCCCTAACGATGCAAAGATACACCGGAGGAATAGAAGATTTGGGAAGATCATCTTGCTAAGAATAGAACCCATTTATGCATGCTCATAACAAACTTTTAGAATTAGAAATCAGCTACATAATTTCAAAAAGCCTCTTAATAACACAAATACTCATAAATTTTTATTTATATGATATGGTCTATTATATTCCATGCAATTCCCCATTTGAACAAAGCAACTTGCTTTTTAAAATTACAACCAACATACAACATTTTACCTTTTTACTTATTTGAAAATTTTATGAAGTCACATTCATGAATTAATTTGTGCACTATCTAATATAGATAATATATAAAACTGAACTGATATATATAATATATGTGAAAAAAAAATAAAAAATATTATATTAATGTAAAAATAATTAAAAATAATAAATTTATATAAATAAATTAATTAATTTCAAACTTTACATATATATAATTATCAAATTTATTAACAATTCCATAAAAATATAATATATATTTTTTATATAATTAAACTTCATTCAAGAGAGATCTATATCAGGGCATTTTTCTTGAACTAGGATTATAATTAACATGTAACAGAAACTCAAGTTTTTTGAGCTATAAACTCCCACTCAACCAATTAGATCAAAGTCTTAACAGAATAACAAAACATGAAATATTACAAAGCATATGCTATATAACAGCCCTGCTCTTGACTACCAGCTTGTAGATAAATACATATATTTATGCAATTACACTTATTTCTTTATGATTTAGCACATCTCAATTTAATAAGATAATGTAGTTAATAATAAAAGTTGATATAAAAGCATAAACCATTGATGACATATTTCCTTAAACCACATTCTCATTTAGTGATGTTATGTTACAGAGTTTGCATATGAAGAATACAAATCCCTCAATTCTAATAATACCTACTTGGTTTCACCAACCTTAATCACATGCCAACGCCAGTCGCCTAAATCTTTCAAGGAGATTTCTCAAAAAAACCTTGCAATGCATCCTTCACATTTTGTGGGAAATGCATGAGTTAGGAAGAGTAACTTATTAGATTCTTGATTGTTCTTAATGGAAATAATCAGCACTAGAAACAGATTTTGAATTGTAAAACAAATACAGAGTTTTTGAATATCACACTACGAGGAACACAGACCCCACCAAAAAAAAATTGCATGGGATCTTTATATTATTTTCAAGAGTGTCGTTGAATTCTCGATGCTGATAGTAACGGTTTCATGGGGTCAAGGTTCGGCTGCCTGGTTTTTCTGTTTTTCCAATAGCCACCATTGATGGGGACGCTTCTCATGATTCTCGTTGGTCCAATAGCAATGATAGGCCTTGCAAAAATGGCAGCACTAGAAGAGATCCTACTTCTCAAATTCATTGACGAATTATGGCCAGCACGTAGCGTGCATCCTTACTGTTTGGTCAAATCAACCGGGAAAACAACGATAGGAAAACAAAAACGTGGAAAACAACGACAGTTGTTTACTTGAACGAACAGTGGAAAACAAAAACGTAGAAGAATGTCGATAGTGGGATATTTCAAAATGGAACACTTTCGGTGTAAACATATAAGATGATTGTCTCTAAGGATTGTAATAATGATCATCTCATACGAAAAAAGGTGTAAATTTAGAAAAAACTAAATATAATCATATATCATCCTCAATTGAATCACAATATTTAAACACTTCTAACATTCATTCACGTTCAATTCTAAAGAATGACCCAAATAAATTTCTTAAACATACATATCTCTAAGACAACATAAAAGGTTGCCTCTCCCATACTTCAACGAAAAAATCTCTCTATTTTTAACTGTCCATAATTATTCTGTTGTTCAATCCGCACATTAGATTTTAATCAAAGCTCAAGCATTTACCTCTGGTATAGCATTGCATGTTATTAAAAAAAAATGCTTGAATTTAAAAAATAAATAAATTATGTCAAATAGGCAAACATACAATATATATATAATTTGAAAACACTACATAAGAAATAGATTTTATATTCTTACTACTATTCGCATAATTTCACGAAAATAATCTCTATAATTTCACATCTCACATTCCATTGTGGTGTTCAATGACTACCATCTCTCTCTTAAGATCTTCGTCAATGAACCTATAAAATTTTAACCTTCAAGATTGAAGGTAAGAATAACGTATGGTAGGTCAAGTGTTTCATAAATTTGCATTTGCATGGTGTTAGTAACCCATCCCCTGACTCTGGCATAATAACAATCATATCACTAGTTATATACAAAGATAACATTGCTAGAATGGAAACATACATAGAAGGAATAGTACAAGCCTCAAACATGGTTTGATTCATCATGCGACTATTCAATACATAAAATGAAAAGTAAGTGTCTCAAACATATTCTAAGTCGATATTCCTATTATTTCCCTAGGATTAAGAGGAGATTTAATAAGATGTTCATGATGCTCTTTCGAAGAGACCCTAGTGTAGAATGCATGATGCCAAACCTCCTCTATTGCATCCCAATTTCTAATAATACTAGACTTGAATATATTTCTATCATTTATTCATGGAACCAATGAACATGTTTACAATGTTTTGATTAGTCTAATTCTTCATTTACATATTTGGATCACAAAATGTGTCACATAGGTGGTTTAACTAAGAATTACAAGTTTATACAACAAGCCAAAACTACTTATTCGAGTTGTTTCTCTTACTTTTACCCATACCCATATCAACAAGGGAAATTGTTTCCTTAGGGGCTTTCTCATAATGATGAATTTCGACCATGTTAATCATTTTTTGGAACAATAGGGGTGTGATTTCATTTTGTGAGAGTTGGTTTAGCCTTGTGTTGCTATACAATAATTCTCAAGCTCAACCACCATGTGAGATAAGAAGGACACAAAGTTGGCCTTTCTAAACCCATACAACTTTGTGGGTACTACCACTTTTCGTTGTGATAAGATCTTTTTTGCCTTCATCTTGTGAGCCTTAGCATCAACATCCTTATAGGAAATGAATATCCAATACTTTCGAGGTTAACACAAACATATCTTTGACACAATGTTTTGTTTTGGTAGGAAAACCCCTTCGCAAGTATTGGATATTTTTTTAATCTTCATCCACCATTGTTGTTAACATGTTGTTGATTTTGTTGCGCGAGACTACCAATAAAGTGATTACATTTTCTATACTGCTCCAAATATTATATCTCTTAATATTCAATCTTACCCACCCCCTCATATAGTGAGTTTTTTTACACTTTCTTGTATGACATGTTAATGTTGTACTCAAAAAGGTGACAAGTATATTTTAGAGAAGCCATTTTATAGTTCAAGCAAAATATGAAATATACCACTCAATGAATGCCACTCACTCAAAAAGGGGAATGGGATTGGGGGATTGAGGTCGTCATTGGTTATATATTCCATAAGGAATGAACCATTGGACACCATGCAATCATGTTATGCTTAGGGATTCCTACATTGAATTTACACATTTCCATTCTTTTGCCCCCTTTTGTAACACCCTCCTCCCACATCTACCCAAGCAACCGACCAACCAGGGTGAACATATAACGAGAAGTTAATATGATATGATTCGACCTCCAAAGTCACGTTAAGGAAGTGGAACCGACGGAAACATGCCATACAGACCTTCAACATCAACAATAGGACCCCTAGGAACCATCCCAACCTTTCTTTTAACCAACCCCTGAGTCCCAGTGAGGTTTTAGACCACTTGACCTCTGGACGCTCCCATTCTATGAGCATGCTAGCGTTTAGAGATCTCTGGATGCTTCCACGAACCTAGATGTTTGCGTCTACGGACTATTTCCGGCAGACCTGTGCCAGAGTTTAGGGAATTTAAGGCACTTTTCAAGCCTAGAATTCCAACCACTGCCTAGAACTTGTTGTAACTTCCGAAATCCATTAAACACATGATGAAAAGACTAATAAACCAAAAAATAACTCCAGGATTAGGCCTGACCATCCCCAACGGGGAATGGTATTCTGTCAAACACTTGGCATCAATGCAATCTACAAGTGTAAACAATAGATCTAAGCATAGGGGTTTCATACTTATCTAAGATTCGCTATGAAGCATTATTTACTTATCACATTAGCTGTAGTTTCATCCATGAGGCCATAGATACATTGCTCATTCATATACAAGTAAAACCATAATGGGAGCCATACATAGCCATTGTCATAATACACATTCATAACCAACATAATAACAAAAAAAATACCAAGGAAACAATAGCCATATAATCCAAATATAAACCGATATAATACTCATGAGATAACAAGGAGAAATAACCTCATATTAATGATGCAAAATCCAACCTGGTATGGGACTACCATGTTCCACCTGACCGTAGAATGGCTCATCCAAATCTCTCTTCAGCCATTCACCCTCGTTCGATATTCCAATCATGAATGTGGGATCTCATAGAACACATCAATCCAAAACCATATAGGTCTTCCAGAGGCCATCCACCTCAACCATCAAACAATGATTCCACCTCACGATTGGACATCACAAAACCATCATCATATTGAGCTCTATCCAAGCCTTCTAGGGCTTTTAGAGAGTTTTTCCAACCAATGCTTCCAGGACTAGTAACTCAACCCACAACTTTTACTGGGATTCCAAAGCGTTTTTTCGACTAGGGCTTCCAAGACTAGTAAAACCCACCAAGGGCTTCCAGAGCATTTGTCCAACCAAGGCTTCCATGACTAGTAACTCAACCCAAGATGTTACATGGCTTCTAGAGTGTTTGTCTAACCAGGGCTTCCAGGACTAATAATTCAACCCAAGCTAAGGAAACATGAGAACCAACCAAAACGAAACAATGAAATAAAACCACAATCTCCATGACTATCCAGGAAATGACAAGGCTAGGAAATCCACTGTCAATCTCGAACATCCTTCATGCCAATAACAAACCACAACCAACAAACCACATGCATATGCCATGCATGCTAAAACTAGTGAGGAAAACATACATGCAATTTGGTACCTGCAAGAAAAACCCATTGTAGCTACTGGTCCCGATGTCCTCTTGCACTTTCCTGCTCTGCCTTTACCTTCTTGCTCCAAAACTCCAAATATGCCACACTCTCCAAGAGTGCTCCAAGAAAAATCTAAGTGTCCAAGAGTATGAGAGAAAGAGAGAATAAAAAGAGAACTCCAGAACTGAACTGACATAAGCTTACACTGACCAAGCCTGCCCATTGATCCTCAGAAGCCTTTTTATGAATGAGGCCTCTATTTTCTTCATTTTCCATTATTTTCCTTCATTTTCCTCCTCACGTGCAACCTGTGACCTTTCACCTCCCTTTTCTCCTAAATTTCCTTTATTTTCATAAATAATTGTGCCAAAAATGCCATTTTTCCTTTCCAAAGCCTTAGCCATTGCCTTTGCCAATTTCCTTAGCCATTAACAACAAAATCAACACACACACCAGGATTTCATTCCTAACATTCAACTTGGAATAAGTGTCCCATCAACAATGGTTATTATTTTTTCCTTTATTAACTTTTATTACATGGAACTTTCACCAAGGTTGTTACAGAACCCTCCACCTTGGTGGAACACCCTCCTCGTTGTTCAATGACGCCTATAACCAACAATACCATTGAAACAAAACATACTTCCCATGGAGCTTTATAACTTAGCTCGTTGCAATATTTACAATGACCATCTGCTAAAACATGACAAACATACCATTTACTGGAGCTTTATAACACATCTCATTACGGTATTTACAATCCACATATACTTATACACATTTTCTTCAACCAACAAAAAAACATATTGTCTGTGGAACTTTATAAATATAGCTCGATACAATATTTACAATAATACATGCATATACACATACGCACATTTTCTCAACCAACAAATTAAATGATATGATGCCTATATCTCCAACAAGGGAATCCAAAAGCTCACACCTCCACCCTCAAGGTAATACCAAGATTCACCTCCTTCCCAGGAAGTCCAGAATCCACTGTCAATTCAAAACTGCATCCAATGTCTAGCGCTACAATCCTGCGCCACTTGTCCTCTCAGAGAATAGTTACCGACTCATTGTTCTAGGGTGAACTCCTAATGTGCATATGATTCCATTTGGCAATGCTAATGACCAAAATAAATATATCCCCGACCTTCTCTTCTTTGCTACACAGTCCCTTGGAAAATTTGGTCACCCCCTTCTGTGCAGTCATACACCTTACAAGTTTTGTTGGCACCCACATTTCGGGTAGTCCATCCCTTGGCAAGGCTTCCTCACATCGGAAGACACAAAAACCAAGGCATATCCTTGCCTCAAACCATCACAGTGGTCATAGCATGCTCATGGAAATCAATGGACACTATTGGGTACCATTGTCCCATAATGGCCCTGCTCCTGAATGCTTTACCAACATACTGATGCATGTTCCAATTTCTTTCATTGTTGTTAATTCTTGCAGTCGATTTTAACCATCCAACGGGTCATTTGTGTGCTTCCTATACCAAGCACATAACTTCCATTAGATTTAAAATAAATTGAAATAACTTCAAATCATACCTCATTAGTGGCCCGTCAACAAGGTACACTTGCAATTTTTTTGCTTCCTGTCACAACAAGTCAAACTAGCATCTTTGACCAAATCATCATGTATAAACATATCACATCAGTTTAGCTCAAAACACAACCATCATAGATCAAAATCATACATCGCATGTAACCGTGATAAACCAAAATCATAGATCACATGTAATCATCATAGGATAGAATCATAAATCTCATGCATAATAAAATTGAAATAAAATATTGATATTTATCCTTTAATCAATCCTTAGCTTCTACATTTTTCCTTATTCCGTATGCACTTCGAATTGGTTTCCACACCTGATAAACACCCACTGCTTTCTCCTCAACCATGTGCACATACGCATAGTGTGCATCACACACATACAACCACACACAACATACAACACCTTGCAATGCATGCACCTACACCTAACATACAACACATACACCTACATCCAGTGTACAACACAACACAATACATGCGCCTACAACCAGTGTACACCACCACATAATACATGTACTACATAGAGTACAACACAATGAGTACACATGTCACAATACCACAACTACACCATGCACATACATAGTAACGCATGTACACAACACAACATGTACAACATGCACATAATACCACATTTAGATTGGTACCACATGTACAACATGTACACAGTACCTCCTGCACAATATGTACACAACATCACATGTACATGGAACCACCTGCACAATGTGTACACAACGCCACATGTACATCATACCACCTGTACAACTTGTACACAATACCACATGTACACAACATCACATGTACATAGCACCACATGTACAACATGTACACGACACCACATACTCACATCACCACTTGTACAATCATGCACACAATGCCACTTGTACAATCATGCACACCACACCATATGTACAACATGCACACAAAACCATATGTACATAGTATTGCATATACAACATGTACATAACACCCTATGTACACAACACTGCTTATCCAACATGTACATAGCACCATCTATATGCAACACTACATATGCAACATTCACACAACACTATCTGTACCATCATGTACATAACATTGCATAAACAACATGTACACATGTTATATATGCACAACATCACATGTGAACAACATCACAAATGAAACATGTACAACATATACAACATATGCACAACAATAGTACCACACATCCAAAACCACACTGTCTCTACGAAGCAACCTTTCTTCCAATGTTTCTCTGTCATCCATGCTTATCCTAACATGCCTGCAAAGCACATTGTTTTCATTCCGCTGATGTATCCTTCAGCATTACATGTCATAACATAAACATAGGCATAATACAAGCATAAAATATCAATTCATATCCACGTGATACTTACTTTGTATATTCGTCATGCCTACTCTTCCCACTTGATTCTCGTAACACCAGGAACCTCGTCATGTCATTCACCTGCATAAGAAATCATTCTTCCACAAGAATGATCCCTGACAACCCCATTGGGCAGTGACATAGATACATAGATACATATACATAAACATTAACATAAAGCAATAATGATACATGATGACCTTGTTAGACATGACATACATACATACATACATGTATACATATATAAACATCAGCATAACCATGATCACAACATAATTACCAGATAACATAAGGTCAAGGTTAAGAGAACTGCCTTTATCCATGCACATCATGCACAACATTGAGAACAACCATTCCCAACATAGCCAAGGAATCTTACATATCAAGTCCTTTTACTTTACCCTTTCTGGTTACCTTTCTCATGTTTGTACTGCCACTATCCATTTACCACAATGGACCTAACCAATCCAACCAATTGTGATATTCTTACCTTCAATTTCTCTTACACATTCACCATGCTTTGTCTAGCTCTCACATTACTTGTTGGGCTTCATTTAGCTTCTCTCGAGGTCCATTAAATTTCCCCTTTTCCCAAACAATTCCCAAGAATCTCAAAACAATAAAGGAAAGACCGAGAAGAAAACAAGAAGATAATCACGGAAAACCAACAACAATACGACACCACAAACAAAGTGGCATGGCTATGCCTAAGACTCAAAAAAAACCACAATCAAGCACAACAAATCACCAAAAGACCAAAATCAAAAGATTGAAAACAGATGTCATGACTGAATCCCCATGGTTCCCAGTGCTTCGAAGGCAAATTTCAACCTGAGCCTTCTTCAAGATTTTATGGCATCCTCTTTTCCATGCAATCCCTTGTATCATACTAACATCAACAAATAAATGTCAGTGTATAAATAAATATAACAATATACCAGTTAGCTTACCTTGTCATGCCAAGAACCTTTCCTTGTAGCTGAATACATTTGTACCATGTCTCAAGGGACTTTGATTCCCTTGATAGATCCACCTGTAACTAGAGACTAGTTAATATACCTTTCAAATACATGTTCATGAATATAGCATATTACCCACATAATTTCAGACGAAATCAAGGTTAAGAAGACTTCTGGTATGCAAAGCACTCATTTGTTTGGAATTAGGATTTCCAAACATAGCCAAAGGAATTCTTGCCCAATTCATTTCTTTTACTTTTTAATTTATTGCAATTGGGTCTTAGTATGCACTATCACATCACCCAACTGTTAGTTATATAAACACATCAACTATTACCTTGTCAAGCTAATACCAAACATGTTTCCATGCAACTTCTCACACATGTCAATCACATGTTCCAAATATAAAGAAAATCATATCTATCAATTTGAAAACCTTTACCAAATCTAACAACCATGCCATAATTCATAGTCAACTCATAGTCATTAGACATAATGCTACAACTGTCATCTATTATACTCAAGTTCATTTCAATTGTCTCAACACATATGTGTTAGTATAACCATCTTAAAACAAGATCATTTCAACAAGAAATCCTATAGACACATACTCATATCATTCAAGTAATCAAACATTCAGGAAATAGATAGATGACATAATAGACACCAAACACTCAAACACCAAATAAACAACATAATCAAACATTCATGCATAAAATAGACAACATAAGCAAGCTCATACCTTATTGTATCTTAAGGGAGGCTATCTTTTCTGCACAAACAATCCAGATTAGCATGAATCAACTCAAACATAAATAATGTCATGATATCCATAATAGTGACTAGCGAACATGTTCACATCATAAACTCATAAACAATTATCATTCATACATAATAATCACATCTGTACAGTCAATCTAGATTAGTATGACATAATATCACATCATGTTAACTCATACCTGAATGTCATAACCATAACCATTTTCATAGGCCAATCCAACTTAGTATGATACATATAACAACAAGACCTTAAGGTAATAACCCTAATCATTAAGTTATCTAAGCTAAAACAACAATAGCAATGCATAACACCACAGGTTACTATCATTCATGACTATCTGACACGTGCATATAACTACACTAATCAACTAGCATCTATTGTGTATGTAACCATAAAATCAAAGGAATGAAAGGCGTACACATAACCATAATGCATATAACAATCCTTAACCTAGATACTTGCATCCCCAACATACAAACTTGTATGACAAAATTCTCTTGCCTCGAATTCCAATGCTGCAACTTCACTTTAATGGTCTACATCTCCTACTCTATCTCAGCCAACACATTAGCATCATAACATACCAATATCATCATGATGACCTAATTTCATGCAATGACCTCACAATGCATGTTTGACCCATTATACATGCATAACTATAACCATGACAATGCATGCCTATAGACACCGACATGCATGACAATGCATACACAACCATACATTCATGGTGACACATCCCACAACAACACCATCAACCTGTGTATGGCGACATCACTACAACCATTATCAACACCATGTAAATGCAACAAGCACATGGATTACAAGCACAAGAAACACATATGCAACCAGCATGAATGCATGACCAACAGACAACCCATCCAATCCGAGAGGTGAGCCATGCTTTGATACCACTCTATAACACCCTCCTCCTGCATCTACCCTAGCAACTGGCCAACCGGGGTAAACATGTGACAAGAAGTTACTATGATATGATTAGACCTACTAAGTCATGTTAAGGAAGTGGAACCGACGAATAAACACCATACATACCTTCAACATCAGTAATAGGACCCCTAGGAACCATCCCAACCTTTATGCTAACCAACCCTTGGGTCCCACTAACGTTTTAGACCTCTTCACCTATGTATGCTCCCATTCTATGGGCATGCCAACATCTAGAGAGCTCTGAATGCTCTCACAAGTCTACATGCCTGTGTGCAGGGACTATTTCCAGTAGACTTGTGCCAGAGTCTAGGGAATTTAAGGCACTTTTCAAGCCTAGAATTCGGCCATTGCCCATAACTTGTTTGTAACACCCTCCTCCCACATATACCCAAGTAACCATGCCAACCAGGGTAAACATGAGGTGAGAGGATACTATGATTATATTCAACCTCCTATGTGACCTTAAGGAGGTGGAATCGATGGAACATCACATACAATCATCCAACATCAACAACATAACTCTTAGTAGACATGTCAGCCACTCAAATAGCTTGTCCCTAGGTCCCACTATTGTTCTAGATCTCTTAGGCCATAGTCACTCTCATTTTATGGGCAAGGGGGTGACAGGAAACCTAGGTCTCTCTCACAGGCTTTCCTGCCAGCGAACAGAGACCAAAATTATTAGTTATGTGCCAACAACCCTCGGATTAAAGCCACTTTTTTAGGCCTAGAGCCTAGGCCACTACCGAGAATGGAGTGATAGCTTGAAATCAGTAGAAGTACAGGGAAAAAATGATGCAAAAGCAATAAGTCAAACAAGACCTTTATTAGACCCCTCCTAGCCATACCAGGCATTTCGTCAAACATATCATCAACATGTAACCTATAGGTGTAAACAACATAATTAAGTGTACGGATCTCATACTTATCTGAGAATCGCTATGAACCATTATTCCCTCATGTAATTTGCTACATTATCATCTATTAGGCCATAGATACACTATTCATTCATTTACCAGTAAAAACATGTTGAGACCCATACATATTTGTTTTCATAAAACATACATATCTCCAACATAATAGGAACATAATTACCATAAACATATCAGGCTTCAAAATCCGCATATGCATCAATACATTTGCACATGGAAATCAAGGGAGTGAATTTCTCATTAATGAATGCAATAAACCAACCGGAGATGGGACTACCATGTTCCACTCGACCATAGAATGGTTGAGCCAAATCTCTCTTCAACCATTCACCTTTGTTCCATATTCCAAGCATGAATGTGGGACTCAAACCAAAAGAACCAACCAAGGAATACCGAGTCTAAACCACGTCACCCTCATCAACATAAACAAGTATTTACCGTAATCCATCCTAGATCACTAGGCCAACACAATGAACACATCATAATAGGCTTTACTGTGATCTCTACGCAATCACTAGGCCAAACAAGCATGGATGCCACTAGGTTTCTCCACCTACACCGTGAGGAATTTTCCTCTATCCTAGTCTCTCAGGCTTTACTGCAATCCAAACCCAGATCAGTAGGCCCTAATCCGAGACCCACTCTGTAGGCTTTACCACATATCCCAAACCAAGGATTACTAGGTCCAACAGAGAGAAAACCACCTCTTGGATGTACCATATATCCTGCCATTCACCAACAAGAATTTCTAGGCCCACCAAGGCAACACAATCCTAGATTTACTGAAACCAACAATCTGGCTCAGGGGTCACTAGGCCCGTGGCTTCACCGTGATCCACAGTCTAGTTCAGGGACCACTAGGCCATATGCTCTCTCATTCGGAGATCCACCTCACTCAGATTCAAATCCATCTGGCAACCCAATTCAACCAAAACATGAGAACCCCATCACACCATGGTTATCCGGAAATGGGAAGGCTAGGATGAAAACACTATTACACTTGGAAAAACTCATGCCATGATAGAAAAGAACCACATGCAATACCATGCATGCGAAATCTACCAAGGAAAATACACATGCAAGTCGATACCTGCAATGAAGCCAGTTGTAACTGCTTGATCTTGGCTTTCCTTGCTTGATCTTTGCTTCCTCTTGCCTTCTTTTCCTTTCTTGCTCCAATTCCAAAATGCTCCAAGAGAACTTTAAGTGTCCAATCGTATGAGAGAGAGAGAGAATAATGAGAGAGATCCAAAACTCAACTGGCAAAAGGTTACACTAACCAAGCTTTCCTATTGAAGCCTTTTTATCAACGAGGCCTTTATTTTCTTCATTTTCCATTACTTTCCTTCAATTTACTCCTCACATGCAACTTGTGACCTTTCACCTTCCCTTTCTCCTAATTTCCTTTATTATCATAAATAATTGTGCCAAAATTCCATTTTTCCTTTCCAAAGCCTTAACCATTGCATTTTCCAATTTCATTAGCCATAAACAACCAAATGAACACCCACTAGGATGTTTTTCCCAACATTCAACTTGGAATACGTGTCCCATCAACCGTGGTATTTACATATTTTTACATGGATTTTTACCAGGGTTGTTACAAACCCCCCCACCCTTGGGGGAACACCATCCTCGGTGTTCAATGACACCTATAACCAGAAAGACCGTTGAAAACAAAAACTTACTACCATGAAACTCTATAACATAGCTCGTTGCAATATTTACAATGACCATTTTATAAAACATAACAACATGACTGGATAACAACCATACTGCATACTAGAGCTTTATAACAGAGCTCATTACGGTATTTACAATGATATACACATATAGACATATACACATTTGCTCAAATAGCAAATAAAATGGATCCGATGTTTGCATCTGCAACAAGGGAATCTATAGGCTCACAACTCCACCCTCAAGGTAATACCAGGAGTCACCTCCTTCCTAGGAAGTCCACAATCCACTGCCACAGTCAAAGTTGCATCCAATGTCCAATGCTAAAATCCCACGCTACTTGTCCTCTTAGTGAACAGTTACTGGTTCATTTTTCCAGGGCGCACTCCCAATGTGTATTTGATTCCATCTAGCAATGCTAATGACCAAAACAAATCCATCCCCGACCTTCCCTTCTCTGCTACATAGTCCTTCAGGAAATCTGGTCAACCCCTTCCGTGCAATCACTCACCTTCCAAGTTCCCTGACATCCCCTATCCTGGGTGATCCATACCTTGGCAAGGCTTCCTCGCATTAGAGGATCAAACAATTAAGGCATATACCTGCCTCAAAACTGTCATACTGGTCATAGTATGCTCATGGAAATCAATGGACACTATTGGGTACCAGTGTCACACAATGGCCCTGCTCTTGAAGTACTCTACAAGCATACTACTACATGTTCCAATTTCTTTCACTGTTGCTGCCCGTTCTTGTAGTCAATTTCAACCATCCAACCGGGCATGTTCATGCATTCCTGTTCCAAGCACATAACTTCCATTATATTAAACTAAAATGGAAATAACCTCAAATCATACCTCATTTGTAGTTGGTCAATAAGGTACACTTGTAATCTTGTTTACTTCCTGTCACAAAAAGTCAAACTAATTGTTTTATCAAAGCATCATGCATAACATATCACATCAGGTTAGCTTGAAACACAACCATCATAGATCAAAATCATAAATCACATGTAACCATCATAAACCAGAATCATAGATCACATGTAATCATCATATACCATAATCATAAATCACATGCATAATAAAGCTAAATTGTAACAACCCTGGTGAAAATTCCATGTAATAAATGTTAAAAACAATAACCATGGATGAATGGGACACTTATTCCAAGTTGAATGTTGGGAAATACATCCTAAGGGATGTTCATTTGGTTGTTTATGGCTAAGGAAATTTCCAAAGGCAATGGCTAAGGCATTAAAAGACATTTTGGCACATTTATTTATGAAAATAATGGAAATTAGGAGAAAAATGAGGTGAAAGGTCACAGGTTGCATGTGAGGAAGAAAATGAATAAAATATAGGTCTCATTCATAAAAAGGCTTCTAAGGATCAGTTGCTAACCTTTTTTTTAGTTCAGTGTGGGAGCTCTCTCTCATTATTCTCTCTCATACTCTTGGATACTTATAGTTTTCTTGGAGCACTTTTGGAGGGTGTGGCATACTTGTATTTTTGGAGAAAGAAGGCAAAGGAAGAGTAGGAAACCACAAGAAGGAATCTATATCAACAGCTACATCAGATTTTCTTGCAGGTACCAAGTTGCATGTATGATTTCTTCACCAGTTTTGGCATGCATGGCATATGCATGTGGTTTCTTGGTTGTAATTTGTCATTGGCATGGAGGTTGCTTAGATTGCCATTTCTTGGATAGCCATGGTGATTGTGGGTTTAGTTTCATGATTTTTTTTGGTTGGTTCTCATGATTCCTTAGCTTGGGTTGAGTTATTAGTTCCTGGAAGCCCTAGTTGGACAAATTCTCTGGAAGCCCTATAACAGCTTGTGTTGAGTTACTAGTCCTGGAAGCCTTGGTTGGAAAACGCTCTAGAAGCCCTTAGTCGGTTGAGTTAATAGTCCTAGAAACCTTTGTTGGACAAACGCTTTGGAAGCCCAGCGACAGCTATGGGTTGATTTACTAGTCCTGGAAGCCTTGGTTGGAACAAATGCTTTGGAATCCCTGGAAGGCTTCGATGGAGACCAATATAATGATGGTTTTGTGATGTCTGACCTTGAGGTGGAATCACTATTTGATGGGTTGAGGTGGATGGCCTCTAGAAGCCCTGAATGAGTTTTGATTGATGTGTTCTATGAGATCCCACATTCATGCTTGGAATATGGTGTTAGAGCCTAGATTGAGCTCAGGCTGAAGGGAGGCAATTCCAGGGTAACCACAAACCAAGCTTAACCTGGTAGCTAGCCCTACCAGGTCGGGAGAGGGCTCTCTCCTTATGAATCTCAGTCAAGATGACTGGATCATGAACAAAATTTTATGCTAGGTATAGTAGCTCAAGGGTTTTGATTGATTTTGTTGGTTTTTTGCTGGATCAGATGGAGCTAGGAAACTTGGGTCTGGGAAATTAGGTCAGAATGCAGGGTGTTCTATGGGGCAAGGTAGGTATAGATTTTACACTTGAAATTGAGTGAGGTGAGATGTCTAAGACTGGTGAGGAGATGAGGAGGGCATGTAACGATCATGTATCCTTCTCAAATAGCAAAAAACATAGAATACTGAATGGTTTCCCAAGGTAGAGCACTGCAAACAATGAATTCTACCTATCTATCTTGATATCATGCAGTTAGAAGATGTGAAATAGATGATGGCATACATAAAACATGTAAACAACTGATAACAAAAGAAGAAACTATGCAAAAGTACCATACCATAGGTATCCCATAAAATAGCTGCAACTCCTATTAATTTCCTTGCCAAACTGCTTACAATGATGTACAATATAGTTCAAAGCATCCAAGTGAATCAAACCCTTGAAAATGAGAAATAAAATACATAATATAGACATCAAACAACTCATCCTGACCTTCAGGAGTCGAATCCATGAGAAGAGGGGTTGTTTCAACCATTTCCCAACAAAGAACTAGAATATAGGCAGTTAAACAACTTGCCTCTAAAAGAGTGGAAACAAATTCATTTGCCTCAAAACCACCTCTAACTAATGAATCTACCATGTAACACTATTTTACCATTACAAGTACATACCATGTCATCAATTACATCAGTAAAAAAAACCATTATGAGAGAGAAGTCAATTTCTAGTCAAAACAGGCGAAATTTTGATTTTCTGAGCAAAATGGTCAAAAGCGCAACACCACTAGCCAAAAGCGCAATGTCACTTTAAGCAAACTTTTGGAGGCCTTCCCCTTAGCCAAATTGATCCCATGATAGCTCATTGGAAAGCTCTTCAAGTCTAGTTTCTAAAACACCTAGAATTTTTGAATTTGGAGGTCATTTTCCCCCTCAAAAACTTGAATATCCCAAGACTGCTTCTGTGTGTCCAAAAAGAGGCAGAGAGGTCATTTTTTGGTAGTTTTTGGACCTTTTGGTGACCCGGATTTTCTCCAAAATTTCTGAAAATTTCCAAGGTGCATGTTCTCATCCTCCTGAATCCAAATATGCAAACCTTTTCTCCATCTGATGCCCCAGGGAAAAGCGCAGTGTCGGTGGCGTTGTGCTTCTCGGCAAAATTTCTGTGTTTAAAATTACAAAATTGCAAAAATGCAAAAACTTCCCAAAATTTGCCCAAATTTGGCATGGGACACCACCATCAGCTGCTTTGATGAGCTAGGGAGGCTTAAGCCAATATTTCCAACCTATCTTGCTCTTTCTTGCCCTCTAAGGCTCTCCTCAACCTAGCTTTTAGCTTCCTAATCCTCATATTGCAGATTTTGTTGCGGGTCATGTAATGGTAGGCCATGTGTCGAAGCATATTCTTATCCCGGTTGGCCTTCTCAATTAGTATTTCAAGATGTATGTTGACCCTCTCAAATCATGTTTCCCTATCATTTTCAATCTCTTGCTCAATACGAGTAACTTTAACATGAGCCTCTTTAGCCATTTGCGTGTCTGCTTTGATCATTTGCAACTCCATGAAGACTTTCTTGTCACTCAATTGTTTGTTTTCCTGTTCTAAATATTTGATGATGAACTTGGCTCTCTTTAAGTTGTCTGCCAAAGCTTGTAGTTGAGCTTCCCTTTCTTGAATGATGATATCCTTGACAGTTTCTTCATCCCGAGCTTCCTAGTCAATAATGCCAACTCCATGATGAGTAAAGTGTTGTTGCAGCTCCTCATGCTCAATCAGATCAAAATCTCTTTCCTCCTCATCACCAAGATCTTCCTCCTGCACTTTTTCCTTGCCTTTGCTCAACTGCTCAACCTGTACCTATTTTGTCGATGACGAAGGCAAAGCCCCTTCCACACCTTGTGGAGATAACATTTTCCTGTGGACTGATGACGAAGGCAAGGCCCCTTACACACCTTTTGGAGCAAATACTTGCCTAGCAGCTACAAAAAGTATCCTTGTGCCTCTCTGATATGTTAAGTACACTGGCACCTCAATAGTTTTGGTTTCCTTGACCTCTTCCCTTATTTCTCCATGGCTAGAAGGCCCACCTTCTTCTTGATGCATTGGTGAAGGGATCTGTGGACCTTTGAAAATATAATGAGCAATGAAAGTCTCCCAAGGAATTTTAAGAAGATTGAGATGGTGAAGAACAATGATTTTGATCAAAGAGTAATGATAGATGTTGTTCAACGGCTGAGGGTATGGTTTCTTCCGCACAATGTAAGCTATCTTATCAATATTTCTAAACACGAAATATGGGAGATTCATCATTCTTACCCTGGCGAAGTGCATGAGGAGTCAGATATGGTAAGCATACAACCAGGAGAATCTGCCTTCACAAGTGAAATACTTGATGATAATCCTCATCAAAGGAACATACCTGTTCTCCAAAAATTTAAAGGGGAAAAGCCTTTTCACCTAGTTTCTGTATTGAAGCTTGATGTAAGGTTCATAGTAATCCTCATCAAGGTCATGACCCTTGTACCATTTTTCACCAACATTAGGGATTCTAGTGGCTTCTAAATTGACAACTAGCGATATTGTGAAGGTTACTCCGGCAAGTGTCACCTCATTGTTATGTAAATGAGTCACAAAAAGTCTGGCCAACTCATGGTGAAACTGAACTCTTCCCACTAGTTCACAAAATTCAAAACATGTTTGGTGTCTGAAACAAGAAACTGCTAGTGGGAAATCCTATAATTCTCTCAAACTGGTGGGCCCCTCTCTGATGATTTTTCCTCCTTTATGGGGCTTCCTCTATTGCCCGTGCCTCTCTATAGAACTGCCACTAAATGTTTCCTCCTCATATTCTTGATCACTGTCTTTGTCCATGTTTCCCTTAGTTTGCACAGTGGTAATGTATGGATTGTGGTATCGGTAATGACTTGGAGGAATGGGTGCAAATGAAAGTGTGGGAAAAATGTATGAGGGAGGGGGTTTGGGGAGTGATAAGTGAGTGATAGAGTGTGATAGCAGTGATGGAATAAGGGTTCAAGTTTATGCAATGAATGGTAGGCAAACTAGGGTTTTACCATAGAGATTAGGGTTTTAATTTTGAGGATGAAAACCAAGAAATTCTTCACATGTGCACACTAAGCAACAATTGGAGTGATGATACTTACTTGCTAAGAGAAAATATGGAGGAAACTTGATGAAATTTGGATGTTTGGAGTGCTTTTGGGCTTTGCTGGTCAAAACGCAGCACCAACTACAGGAGCACAACGCTAGTCTAGGAGCGCAGTGCTAGTGTTAATTTACATTGTGTGAAAATGCCAGAAGCGCAGCGCCACTTCAGGACGACTTTTGATTGCCTTCCCGATGTCCAAATTGGGCATGTGATAGCTCGTTGGAAATCTTGTTGAGTCTAAACTATAGAACAACTTGAATTTTTCAATTTGGAGTTCATTTTCCTGTCAAAATCTCAATCTCCCAAGACTGGTCAAAATGTGCAGAATGAGGCTGCCAAAATGCATAGTATTGTTGCAGTCAACTTTTTAAGGTCTTCCTCAACTAAAAATTGAGCTCATGATAGCTCATTGGAAATATATTTGTATCTACTTATCATTTGACTCATCAAGCAAGTCATTTGGTCATTCCATCTATGATAAAAATTGATTTTACCAAGGTCACTCCAGAGGTGCATTAACCCTCCTGAGGCAAATGAATTTTTCGACATTTCTCCCAAACCATGAAACCTGAGTAAAAATTGAAAGAGGTTTTTCGTCTTGGGTAAATGATGGACAAAAACCTCTCTCACTTTTTTCAAATTTATATTTTCTTGCTCAAAAACACAGTTTGAAGAAAAATTGTCCCTTATGTGTGGTGAATGGCTTGTTCCTTGGAATGACTTCTCGACAAATGATGGAGACCTGATGTTTGATGATATGAAATTGCCTCATACCTTCTGATATCCCTTATGCCTCCTCTTCTCATATATCTCTGATCCCATAGCCAACCCTAGCTCAGTGGGAGAGGAATTTATGGTTTTAGTGCTTGTTTCTCTTTTGCTTTTGCAGGTGAATTGGTGCTCATGATGACTTGATTTTTGCAGTGGCAGGTGCTTGGCAACATCATCAGATGCTTAGGAGCAGCTGGGAACCAATATTACATATGGAAACATAAAGTTACATAAGAAATGAAGATAAAAATAAAATACTTTATTTTCACCTCAAAACAAGTTTTGAGGTGAGAACTACATTAGGCTTTCAATATGATAAATTATGGCTTTACCAATCATTATTGGACTCCTCATGTCCTTGTTGATCATTATTGTCATGTAGTTATTGGATTTGACCATGGTGGGACCCTAAAACCTAATGACACCAAACCCCAATACCTAATAAGATAAACTGCAGAGTAAATCATGGACCATGACTGAAATATGAAAGAGGATCAACAAGTACAAATTATGAGGAGAAAAACTGGATGTAAACCCTACCATCAGTGAATCCATGACCTAATTGAATGAATCATTAGGATGGGACTCCTACTGTGAGATGCAAAAGAGAAAATTTTGATCACTGATGGCAGTGTGAAACACTAACACTAACATATGGCACGAGGGTGAATGGCTGAAGAGAGATTTGGCTTAGCCATTCTACAGTCTGGTGGAATGTGGCAATGCCATATTCGGTTGGTTCATTGCATACATTAATGAGAAATTAATTCCCTTGATTTTCATGTGTAAAGGTACTGATGTATTTATGGATTTTATGGATGATATGTTTATTGTATTTATGTTCCTATTACGTTATATGCACATTTTATGATAGCAACTATGTATGGCTCTCAGCATGTTTTTACTTGTATGTGAATGGATAATGTGCCTATGACCTAATAGATGATAATGAAGCAAATGGCATGAAGGAACAATGGTTCATAGCGATTCTCAAATAAGTACGAGATCACTACACTTAATTATGTTGTTTACACTTGTAAGTTACATGTCGATGATATGTTTAATGAAATGCCTATCATACCTAGTAAGGATCCAATCAAGGTCTTGAACAAGTATTTGCTTTAGTACTTTCATTTCCATGTTACTTTATTGATTTGAAGAGATGGATCAATTCTGGGAAGTGTCCTGGGCTCTGAGCCTGAAAAATTGGTTTAAATCCCAGGGTTGCTGGCACAACACTGACATTTTTTATCCATAGATGTTGGTAGGTAGGCATGTGAGAGCGACTTTAGGTTGTTGGTTGCTACCTTGCCCATAACATGAGAGCAACTATGGCCCAAGAGACCTAAAACAACAATGGGACCTAGGAACAGGCTATCTGAGTGGCTGACTTTTCCTCTGAGGGTTCATGCCATAATCTGACGGAGAAGGTCATGCTAGTCATTTCCCCTCATGTCTGGCTCCTGCTGGCTTAGGTCTTTTGTCAATAATCACTCAAGTCCGTGACAGTCAAGGTCTGGTCCTTTAATGGACAAAGGTCATTCTCGATCATTAGGTATAGGGATTAAACAATGTGGTCTTTAAAAATGTCCAGTAAATCCATGCAGGCCAGAATGATGCCCATACAAAGTAATGATTCTGAGAGTTTCATTGTCATATTGGTAAAATTCGACTGTTCTTCAAAACTCTATTTTGAAGAAAAGTCAAACAGTGTTATTGGCGACAAAATTTTCAAAGGGGTCGACAGTTGATTTCTTCAGGTGCAGTCATGGTGTCCGTGGCCAAATGCCCTGTCATGCAATCCCTACAAAAAGTGTCAAAAATTTCATCGTTTGAGCCAAAATTCAGAGAAAAAGTGAAAATCAGGGTTGTTTTAAAGTCAGTGAAAAAGTGCCAAACATGACATTAGAAAAGTGGGTTTTTTGAAAAAGTAAATTTAAATCATGACCGCCAAGTATTCATATACAAACTCCCACCTAAATCCAAGTCATTATGCAATCAAAAGGCAGAAGGAAAGCATTACAAGGTCGTGGAGCGTGAAATCGCGCGATTTGGAGTAGTTGGAGTAAGTTTCACGGGCGCGGCTCACACAGGCAGGGGCGTGGCACACACATAGGGCGCGACGCACACATAGGGCGCGGCGCAGACAGAGCCCGCCCGCAGTTCAAACTTATAACCAATGCAGCGCACACACAGAGCGCTGCGCACAAGGACAAAACGCCCAGAAATTTACCAAATCCCCTCAAATCTTTTGTGAAACTCATCTATTTGCAAGGTAGGCTCTATTAACTCACTTGTGCATCAAATTTGGGAAAGATATGGTGGTTTATTGTCGGTGATTGAATGCAAAAAATTTCATAAAGTTAACCATAAGAAGACACTAAAGATAAACCATTTTGCTAGGGTTGTGTAACAGTGTTATTGCTACCAAGGTATTTTCCCTACCATACCCCTGTTCCTTATTCCCCTATTGCATTCTTCCTATTATCACTATCCTAACACTAACAAACCCTACTCCCTTTCCCCTCCTCCTATTGCTCAATAAAACCCCAAAGCCTACCTCATTAAACCCCAAACCCTAACCTATCAAAATACCCAAAACCCCCTACATGTCCCTAAACAAAATTCTCCCTATAACCCCTGTTCCCATTACATTATTCCCCTCCTAATACTCCCTTGTTTCATTGTCCCCTTGGTGGTAGATATCAAAACAACACTCAGCTTCACTATCATCAAAGGGGCAGCCTAAATATAGTGTATAAACAACAGTCATGACATCTGAGGGTTCATCAGAGTATGAGGTAGAAACTCATAGTGACACAGCTTCAGGAGAATAGGCCCCCAGGAGACATCACCAGAGTGGAAAACATGTTAGGGATGAGCCAAACACCCTCACTGAGTTGCATGCATGCCCTCTTGCTATGTCATGTTTCCAGCACCTAGCATGTTTTGAATTTTGACAGAGGGTGGCAAATGTCAGAGTTCATCATGATTTGTCCTGTCTTTTTGCGCTTCACCTACATGGAGGTCAGTCTATCTTGGTCGGGGTCACCTTCACATTGACACCCGAAACTATATTAGCGGTAATAGGCATACCAAATATTGGAGAACAGTGGCATAAGAAGAAGAAGTTGGATAGGCATCATTATGAGCCTTACATTAAGGGCAGTTGTTTGAGTCAGCTAGAGTTTTCCCATTCAGATTTTTGAGAGATGAGTATGCTCCGCTCATGAAATTGATCATGAAGTACTTCAGTTGTGAGGGGAGGTTTTCTCGCCTTTATGCCTATCACATCAGGTTGCTCATGCACTTTACCAGAGTGCGAATGATGAACCTCCCATTTTTCATTTGTGGGAACATAGAGAGGATGAAAAATTTCATGCAGCATAAGACCCCTCGGCAGCAGCTCAACAGTGTTTATCACTTTACTCTTATCTAGATTTTTGTGGACCATCAGTTGGGATTGTAGGGTATTGCTTGGGAGGATTTCATCTCCCGTGACTTCTTCAGCGCTCCACAGGTAGTATCAGAGGCAGAGCATGAGATAGGTGGTCCTTCACATCAGTATGAGTGCCATGAGACTGGTACTATGCCAGTATTCATCACCTATCAGAGAGGCAATAGACACTTGTTTGCAGCAGCAAAGCGAGTGTTATCTCCACCCGGGGTGGAAGGGGCCTCGCTTCCGACATCAACATCACAAGAGTAGGGCAGAGGTAAGGAGCCAGTGCAGGATGAAGGGCCATCAGGTGAAAGAGAGATCGAATTCATTCTCCTTCATGATGATGAGACAGATACAGAGCCAACAAATGCAGAGCTTAGCGAGGTCATCCAGGAGCAACAGTCAGAGATTGAGGCCTTGTCCCTTGACTTGGAGAGGGCCAAGTGGAACATGAAGTACCTGGAACAGAGAAACAAGCAGCTTGAGGATCAGCAGGCGATTATGGAGCTGCAAAACATTCGTGAGCATCGCCAAGCTGCTCAAAGGAGAAGAGTTGAGCTCACATCATTGGAGCAAGAAATCAATGAAGATCGGGAGGCCAATCTCGAGAGAGTCAACATGCACTTGGAGAGGCTACTGGACAAGGCCGATAAGGACCTTGCTTTACTGAGACACGTGGCTTTTCATTACAGGGCACGAAACATGAGTGCAAAGGCCCGAATAAAGAGTTTGAAGGCGGAATTGAGGAAAGCAACAAGAAAGGAAAAAGAGAAAGATCGGCTTTGAATATTGGCTGAGGCTTCCTTGGCACATCATAACACCCCATAGAGAACCTCCAGCCCAAATTTCAAGAAATTTGGGGAATTTTTGGTCACATGACAAATTTTTGGGCAAAACACAGGTTTTTTTCTCCCTGTGCGTCGTGCCACTAGCGCGGCGCTAAAAATCGGGAGCTCCAAATAAGGAATGGTTTGCATTTTTGGATTCAACATGAAAAATCACGAATACTAGTGCTCGGACAAGAAATTTGGGCAAGATCTGAGGCTCCAGGAGGTCAAAAACACCCAAAAATTGACCTCTCTGCCCCTTTTTTGACACATAGGAAGCAGTCTTGGGAGAATGAAGATTTGGAGGGGAAAATGAGCACCAAATTCAAAAATTCTAGTTGGGTTAGAAATTAGACAGGACAAGCTTTCCAACAAGCCCACTTGGGCACATTTTGGACACCTACAAGTGCCCCAAAACAGGCCCCAAAGTAGCGCAGTGCACAGAGGAAAATTTTCCAAATTTGCTTCTGTTTCGCGAAATTTCGATTCACGACTTCTCCAAGTGGGCCCGCTCATCTACACTTCAGTTTTTTGGCACCTAAGGTGGCATTTAAAGCATTTTCTCTCCAGATGGGCTTCTATCCAAGTGGCGAAGGAAGGCAAACGGTCACCCAAGCCATTTGTCATGTTTGTAACGCTGCACCTGTAGCTGATGGTTGGCTCTTCATCTCCATTTTGTAATGATTCGAGTAACTCCCCAACCCTTGGGCGTTCTATCTCTTCATGGCACATTCTATATATTGTATGCAAGCTATTTGCAAAGGGTTGGTTGGCTTGTAACTTCTGGGAGACTGTGGGAAAGAAACTCTGTTTCTTCACTGTATATTTTGACAGAGAATTAATGAAAGGCAGTGGCTCTGTTTCATGAGATTCTTGTGGTTGTGAGTGTACCAAATGTGTCTCTCATGTTTTCATATGTATTTTGTTATGTTTCATAATTCAATTCATGTTCATTTCCAGTGAAATTTTCTGAGTTAGATAAGGTAGAATTCAATTTTATTGCTTTGCCTGTGGGAAAATTTCATGTTCAGTGTTTTTCTTCTGTTGAAAAGGATTCATGTTCCTATGCCCTTTTCACTCTCCTCAGCAATCTCTCCGTTCCGCATTGTTCCAAACTAAATTGCTACACTTTCCGCCTGCCTTGCCTCACAAAGTAATCTGTGCCTTTGTATTAAATTCTCTGTTCTTTGTTGACCATTGGTCCCATACCATCCCACAAGCTTGGTCATTCATAAAAATTCTTTCTTGTGCCCATATTCACTTACTAGCCTAAGATCAACATTTTACTGTAAGTCATCTCAGATCGTTTTGCTTATCTATTTACTGAGCGTGACTCGGAGAGAGCCCTCTCCTGTTCTGGTAGGGTTAGCTACCAGACTGAGCGTGGTTTGTGGTTACCCTAATTTTTGCCTTCCTTCAGCCTAGGGCAGATTTAGGTGCTAACATAGTGGCGACTCCACTGGGGATCAAAATGAAATCAAATCCCCATACTTCATAATAATTCTAAGCTTCCGGATGATGAGCTTATGATTGGATAGGCTGAGTAAGTTGGTTGTGTCCTGTGATTTTTCTCAATAGCATGCTGGCTTCGAGAAGATATACCAGAGCCAATCCAGACCCAGATCCTCCCCACATCTATGAAAACCCCAATTTGATTCCAAGACTCCTTCGTCAAGAAAGCACCATAAATCCCGTGTTCAAATCCCATTCGTGTCCTGACATTTTTGAGTACCTTGAAGAGCTTGAGTTCGACGAACGGTTAGAAATATCATTGTTTGAGTCTAAATCCGAAAGGGTTGTTGATTATATTGTCCCCAATCCTCAATTTCTTGTAGACTTAGAAACCGAAAGAGCTAGCCAATTAATCGACAATTATATTGCGGCATAGCCTCAAACTCCAATTGCTAGCCCCTTACAAACTGTGCACACTCCTCCAACACCTCCAAGGCCAAATCCACCGAGAGTGATGGCTGCCCGTTTTGCACCCCTTGTTCTGCCTCAAGTTCTAGTTGACATGCCCGCAAATTATCAAAGTAAAATCCCGTTTTTCGATGGCACTCCTAATAGCATTACTGCTCAGCAACATGTGGACAAAATGGCAGACTTTTATGAACTTCATGAGATCGATGCGGAGAATGTGGCATTGAGACTATTTGTACAGACATTTGCAGGTGAAGTGAGGAAATGGTTCAGAGGTTTGCCGGAAGCACGTATCGCTACCTTGGCCGAACTACAAAGACAATTTTTAAACCGATGGGAACTGAAAAAGAATCCCCCTCAAATTCTGGCTGAATATGAACAAATCAAACGAAACGCTGGTGAGTCGGTCCAAGATTATTGTGTTAGATTTAATACAGTTTATAACAAAATTCCAGATCATCTAAAGCCACCTGTGGGACTAGCTATGATGAAGTTTCCGGATGGTTTTGATGCTGACATGGCCTACCAATTAAGAGAGAGAGAACCGGCTACAATGGAAGACATGCAGAAAATTGCAGTCAGCGTTGAAGCAAATCTGTTGTCCAAAAGAGCTAGAGCGAAAGCAAAAAAGAAAGTCACTGTTAAGGAAGAGTCTTCTTCAATGGATCAATTACTCAAAAAGGTAGAGCAAATGCTTGAAAGGGTGAAGCTCGACAAGCCTGAGCCACAAGTTAGAAATCCTAACTTCCGTGGCCAGCAGTAGCCACAATATAGAATCAGACAGAGAGATCAACGACCCCAAGAGCAGACAGCACAACAGCCAGTACAGACACCTTTGCAGCAAAATTTTGTGCATGGACCGGAGTCAGATGAGTACGGGAATGTAATAGGTGAAGAAAACCACCTCTTTACTCCAAATGAGCTGCCTACTTACATTACCGAAGAAGAGGAGTGTGCGGTGAGCTCAGCTACACATAAAGGTGTAGATTTCATTCTAGCAAGTGACACTGTTTTGGAAGAAGAATCATAGGAGCATCAGAGGGGTTATATGAATGCTCTATCCACCCAACAACAACGATATTCACTTAGAAACAGAGATGTGCTGGCCAAACCAATTCAGAAAAAGAAGGAGGTTGAAGCAGCAAAGAAGGATTCATCAGCTACACAAAGAAAAGGAAAAGAGGCGGTTGGTCCAGAGAGCAGCAAATCAAAATCAGCAGAACAATCAAAGCAACAAGCTACATCAAAAGAAAAATAAAATAAAGAGATCCCAGTCAAAGAGGTAGAAAATACTCCTGCTTTTAGCTTAGAGAATGAGATTTCTAAGTTAAAGCTATCCATCCCCTTGACTGAAATAATGAAGAACAACAGTTATAGAGGACAAATATCTAAGATGTTGAATTTGGACCCAATGTCCGACATGGTAAATGTTGAAGATGATCAACCTGAAATGATTTTTGGACCAGCATCGAATGATGAGTCTCTTGATAGCGATGTACCACCCTTTTATATCAGTTTAAGATTGCATGATTTTTTGTTGCACAATGCCATGTTCGATTCCGGAGCCTCTCACAATCTCATGCCCAAGGCTATCATGGATAAGCTCGGCCTGGACATCACCGGGCAATACCATGATCTCTATTCATTTGATTCCAGCAAAGTGAGATGTATAGGACTCATCAAAGACTTGGTTGTGAGTCTGGATTAGCTCCCAATGAAAAATGTTTTGATGGATGTGGTGGTAGCAGATATTCCTCCAAGGTTTGGCATGCTTCTTTCCAGGTCTTGGGTAGCAAAATTGAAAGGGACACTACAACTGGATTTCTCCTATGCAACGATCCCGGTGTTTGGACAAATGAGGAAATTATATTGGGAACAAGAAATGAAATATATGATCACAAGCAAGGAGAAACCCATAAATCATCCAATTAACTATGTACATACAGATTTAGAGTCTTTTGTTTTGTTTTCAGATAGTTTAAATGATATAGATAGTCAGTTAGTAAAAGCAAATGATATTCTGGAAATAACAGAAAATTTCAAAGAAATTTTAAAGAAAGAAGGACAAGAACAGCAAAAAAATGTTGGGCAATCAACTGAAAGTAATGGACAACAAGCAGACAAGGCACAACGAACAGATTTCTAGCACTTGCAAGAGGAGGAAGAAGGTTTGTGGACCATGGATTTTGATGGAGCAGTGGGAAATGATGGCACTGGAATTGGAATTTGGGTACGTAGCCCTTTCTCCGCACCAAACAAAGTGCCAAGTAACGTGAGGGTTTGCTCTTACAAGTTGGGTTTTGAGTGTTCAAACAATGAAGCTGAGTATGAAGCTCTGATTGCTGGCCTGAAGATTCTACGAAAGCTGAATGCTAAGAGGATTTCGGTATATGGCGACTCTGAATTGGTAATAAAGCAGGTCAGAGGCGAGTATCAAGCAAAGCATCCTAGGATGCGGGCCTACTATAATGCAGTTTTAGACATCTTAAAATTATTTTCAGAATACACCTTGACATGTGTGCCTTGTGTACAAAATAGTATTGCTGACGCTCTTGCCAAGGCAGCAAGTAGTTTGAAGATCCCAATGAATTCCAGCAATAAATTTGAAATCCATGTCAAGCATCGTCCAACCATTCCAGACAATCAGAGATATTGGCAAGTGTTTCAAAATGATGAGGAGATTAATGATTTTCTGCAAAACAAAGGCAAGTTCAAAGAAACCTCAATTGATATGGAAAATGACAATGGCAAAGGGAATGGTGCAGATGAAGTGCAGATTAATGAGATGGACGTTTTGCAGCTGAAGAATAACATTATTCCTAAAGGCTTGATACCTCTAGAAGAACATTTTGATCAAGATGATGTAGCCCGCAAGCCAACATTGCAGCCAATAGAGAAGGGTGTAGAAGAGGTCAACATCGGAACAGCTGCCAAGCCTAAGTTGGTAAAATTGTCCAAAGCATTGCTGCCAAAGATCAAGGACAAATACATCAGTTTGATGGCTTCATTTGTAGATGTGTTTGCTTGGGACTATTCTGATTTAAAGACCTATGATACCAATATAATTCAGCACATGATACCCATCAAGCCCAATCAAAAACCATTTAGACAGAAGCTGAGAAGGATAAATCCAAAGTTGCTGCCATCTATTGAAAAGGAGGTAAATAGGTTGTACAAGTCAAATATCATTGTGCCCATCAGATTTTCGGATTGGATCTCTAACTTGGTGCCCGTACGAAAAAAGACAGGCGAGATCCACTTATGCATTGATTTCAGAAATCTAAATAAAGTTTCATTGAAGGACAATTATCCGCTACCCAAAATGGACCATATACTTCAGCGAGTAGTGGGGGCATCTCGTATGTCTCTATTTGACGGTTATTCCGAATATAACCAAATTTCTGTCCATGAAGATGACCGAGACAAGACAACATTCACCACTCCATGGGGAACCTTTCATTATTCCAAAATGCCTTTCAGTTTAAAGAATGCAGGTGCCACATTTCAGCGTGCAATGGACTTGGCTATTGCGAATGAGAGCGATGTGTTTTTGGTGGTGTACCTGGATGATTTGACAGTGTTTTCCAAATTTGATGAAGAGCACATGCACCATCTAAAAATTGTCTTTCAAAAGTGCAAAAAATATGGTTTGTCGTTGAATCCGAAGAAGAGCTTATTCGCCATGGAGGAAGGAAAATTACTCGGGCACATTATCTCAAAGGATGGCATTCGTATTGACCTAGCATGTGTGCAAGCAATTCAACAAATCGATCTACCCCGGAATAAAAAAGAGATACAATCGTTCAATGGTAAGATGAATTTTCTGCGTTGTTTTGTGCCTAAACTTGCTGAACACTTAAGAGAAATGACCAACATGCTTAAGAAGGACAGCCAAGTGAAGTGGACAGAGGAGGCTGTAAAATCTTTCAATTTGGTCAAATTGGCCCTTTCTTCAGCTCCAGTTCTAGTAAGCTCGGACTACACTCAGGATTTCATATTGTTTTCATTTGTTTCGGAGCACACTATTGCAGCAGTATTATTGCAGAAAAGAGATGATCACGAAAGACCCATAGCATTCTTTAGCAGGGCTATAAGAGATGCAGCTTTAAAGTACAACATCATTGAGAAGAAAGCCCTAGCACTGGTGAAGGCATTGAAGGATTTCCGGGTATATATTCTACATTCTCACATTCTGGCCTATGTTCCTAACGCTACTGTAAAAGATGTCTTAGTGCAGACCGATCTGGAAGGAAGAAGAGGAAAATAGATTGCAGCCTTGCTGGAATATGATGTGGCAATAAAGCCCACCAAGCTGGTCAAAGGACAGGGGTTAGTGAAGCTAATGGCCGAATCAAATTTTCACGCTTTGGACATAAATCTGATTGCTGCTATGTCTGCTGAGAACGAGGAAATATCATCAATTCAGGTATCTGAAATGTTTGCTATGTCCCCATGGTATTCAAATATAATATATGTGCTAAAAAATCTGTCACCACCACCCGGCATGACTAGAAACAAAGCGAGAACACTCAAGTTGAAGGTTGCCAAGTTTTGCATTTTAAATTCTGCGTTGAATTGGAAAGATCCCGGCGGCATTTTCTTAAATTTTTTGGTGGAAGAGGAGGCAAAGAAAGTCATGGAGGATTTCCACGGAGGAGAGTGTGGTGGTCACCTTTTTTGGAAGTCAACAGCAAATAAAATTTTGAGAGCAGGGTACTATCGGCCGACATTGTTTGCTGATGTACATAAGATGGTCAAGTGCTGTCATAAGTGTCAGATTTTCGAAGGAAAATAGAAGTTACAACCTTTGCCACTTAAGCCTATTGAGGTGAGCGCTCCTTTCCAGTAGTGGGGGTTGGATTTCATTGGTGAAATTCATCCTGCTTCTTCCGGTCAGCACAGATGGATCCTCACAGCGACAAATTATTTCACAAAATGGATTGAGGTAGCTCCCACCAGACAAGCTACAGATACGGTAATCATTTCATTTCTTGAAAATAACATCTTGTCTCGCTTTGGTTGTCCGAATAAGTTAATCACCATAATGCAGCAGCTTTCAAATAAAAAAGGATAGTAGAATTCTGTCATAAATATCACATCGTTTTGGGTCACTCAACTGCCTATCATCTGCAAGGCAATGGATTGGAAAAGTCTTCAAACAAATCATTGGTCAACATCATCAAGAAGTTGCTGGAAATAAACAAAAAGAGCTGGAATAAGAGGTTGGTCCATGCACTTTGGGCAGATCGGATCAGTCAGAAAAAATCCATTGGCATGTCACCATTTGAGCTTGTTTATAGAGTTGATACAGTATTTCCTACCTCTCTTGCTACCCCAGTAGTCAGACTTCTTCAGGAGGCAGGCAGTGAAGAAGATCCCATGCAGAGAAGGTTGAATCAAATGGCCCACTTGCAGCAAACAAGAGAAGAAGTTTTCAAGAATACATCCAAATTGAAGGAGAAGATAAAGAAAATTTATGACAGAAAAGCAAAGGCAGATAAATTTCAGTTGGATGATGTGGTGTTGAAGTGGGATGCAAGGAATGAGGAGAAAGGTAAGCACGAAAAGTTCGAGAATCTTTGGAAAGGTCCTTTCAAGATTGCAGCATATAGGGGTCAGAATGCCTTTCTTTTGAAGGAAATGAACGGGGAAGATTGTTCGGGAGGGCCGACCAATGGTCGGCTGCTCAAGCGGTACCATTTCTGAGTTTATTAACGCTGCTTCCACTGTCATTGTAAATACCATTTTTATTTCAGTTTGGTTCCAGTCTGTCAAATTAGTCTTTCAGTCATTTCAATGTCAAGTTTGAGTCAATTTTTCGGTCATTTTAGTTTCATAAATGATTCAGAGTCCTGTGTTGTTACTCGAAATGATGACTCCATAGCCCAATGGACGAAAGGCACTGTCCAGCTCTTCCAGAGATCTGCTGTTCTTGGCACCTCCAAGGAGCTACCATCCCCCATTGGAGCCAATGTTAGAGTCGGTATGGTCAGTCCTTCGTCAGAGATCAAAACTCTTTATGAATTTCATTTTTAGGTGTCCCACTCCATTCATTCAGCTGCATTCCGCTAGGGGCATGCCATAATCTGACGGAGAAGGTCATGCTAGTCATTTCCCCTCATGTCTGGCTCCTGCTGGCTTAGGTCTTTTGTCAATAATCACTCAAGTCCGTGACAGTCAAGGTCTGGTCCTTTAATGGACAAAGGTCATTCTCAATCATTAGATCTAGGGATTAAACAATGTGGTCTTTAAAAATGTCCAGTAAAGCCATGCAGGCCAGAGTGATGCCCGTACAAAGTAATGATTCTGAGGTTTCATCGTAATATTGGTAAAATTCGACTGTTCTTCAAAACTCTGTTTTGAAGAAAAGTCAAACAGTGTTATTGGTGACAAAATTTTCAAAGGGGTCAACAGTTGATTTCTTCAGGTGCTGTTATGAAACCAACTCACAAAAAGATAGAAAAGAGATATCCACGCCTTAGAATTCAGCCTCTTCGAGGGGGCAACCTCCTTTACATTACATAAATGAACAATTCTTGGATGATACAAATGAAAATACCTCCTTTCTATATATAGGAGTCTAAGTGGTCCAATACAATCAAAGCCTACCTAACAATAATATTGTAGGGCACAACAATAACAATAGAGGGATTCTATGTGGCACAATAGTAACAATATGGGCACTACATGGGTACAACAATATAAATAAGGGGTATAACTACAATAGTAATGGGGTAATCACTAGTATTATAGGGACCCAACATGCCCCTCTCCTTCAAAAAAGTGTTGTCCTCAACGCTTGAGTAGTTCTGGATACTTCTGCATAAAATTCTCATCCTCCCATGTGGAATCTTCAGCGGATAAGTTCTTCCACTTGATAAGATACTCTGAAATTGATCGATTTCGTAGCTGTCGAGTTCTTGTTTCTGTGACTGCTTCCGGTTCCAATATAATTTTTCCTTCCTCGTCAAGTTCTGGCAATATTGTTTGAACTGGGAGCTTGTCACCTATAACCTTCTTTAAACATGAAACATGGAAAACTGGGTGCAATCGAGAAGCTGCAGGAAGCTCCAATTTGTATGCCATAGTACCAATCTTTTGCAACACCTTGTACGGACCATAATACTTTGGTGATAATTTATTATCCTTCTTAGCTTGCTTGAGGGACATTTGCTTATATGGTTGTAGCCGTAGGAATACCCAATCACCTACATCAAAACTTCTTTCACTGCGATGTTGATCTGCCTGTTGTTTCATTCTATTCTGTGCCAACACGAGGTTATCCTTTAAGAGTTGGAGGACTTGTTGTTGATGTTCGATGTGATGTTCCACTGCCTGAACCTTAGAATTTTCTCTTAAATATGATGTGATGGATGGTGGTTGATACCCATAAAGTGCCATAAATGGGGTCATTTTTGTTGCTGTATGAAGGAAGTGTTATACCACCATTCAGCCAGAGGCAACCATTTGACCCATTGTGTCTGTTTATCAGATACAAAGCAACGAAGATATCCTTCCAAACATTTGTTTACTATCTCAGTTTGCCCATCAGATTGAGGATGATAAGATGAGCTATGAGCTAACTGAGTACCAAGACAAGAAAATAATTCTGTCCAAAAATTTCCAGTGAAAATGGGATCTCTGTCACTTACAATAATCTTTGGGTTTCCATGTAGCTTTTGAATTGTTTCCATAAATGCAGTAGAAACTGTACTGGCTTTAAATGGATGTGATAATGCACAAAAGTGTGCATACTTGGTAAGTCTGTCAACTACCACCATGATGACACTCTTTCCCTCAGACTTGGGTAAACCTGTGATAAAATCCATTGAAACCTCCTCCCAACGTTGGCTTGGAATGGATAAAGGTTGTAATAGACCCGGTGTCTTAATTGTTTCAACTTTATTTTGCTGGCAAACCAAACATTCTGCCACAAACTTTTGAATATCTGATTTAAGGCCATCCCAAAAAAATTCCTTCTTAACCCTGTGGTAAGTTTTTAAAAATCCTGAGTGCCCTCCTAAGGGAGAAGTGTGCAATTCCATAAGAATCTTTTGTTTTAGCTGGGAATTCTTACAGAGGTATAAGCGATCTTTGTACCATAACGAATCATTTTTCCAGCTAAATGTATCAGAAGTACTGGAATCTTGTTGTAGCTTTCGAATAAGTGCCCACACTTCTTCGTCATTCTTCCATTCCTCCCTTGCTTCGTTTATCCAATCTGGTTGGATAATAGAAATGGCGCACAACAATGCTTCCACATCCTCATCCTTTCTTGAGAGTGCATCTGCCACCACATTTTGCTTCCCTTTTTTGTAGATGATTTCAAAGTCATAACCCAACATCTTTGTGACCCACTTTTGTTGCTCTTCAGAGGATAATCTTTGTTCTAAAAAGTATTTAAGGCTATCATGATCCGTTTTTACCTTGAAGTGTCTTCCCATTAGGTAGGGTCGCCATTTCTTAAGTGCATGGAGTATTGCCAACATTTCCTTCTCATAAATAGCTTTGCTTAAAAACTTTCCCTTGATTGGACGACTTTCAAAAGCAATGGGTCTTTCATCTTGCATTAGAACAGCACCAATTCCATTTCCTGAAGCATCACATTCCACAATAAAGGTTTTTGTGAAGTCCGGTGTAGCTAAGACCGGTGCTTGGCACATTGCCTCTTTAAGATGTTCAAAGGCCTTTGTTGCTTCCGGAGTCCATGAAAATGCATCTTTCTTCAATAATGTTGTTAGAGGTGCTGCTATTCTCCCATAATTCTTAACAAACTTGCGATAATACCCTGTCAACCCAAGAAATCCTCGCAGATGCTTTATGGATGTGGGGATTTTCCATTCCTTAATGGCTTTAATTTTGCTAGGGTCTACCTTAACTCCTTCATGAGATACAATATGACCCAAATATTCCACCTCCTGGACTCCAAAGAAACATTTGGATCTTTTTGCATATAATTGTTTCTCCTCCAATAGTTGTAGCACCCTGTCAACATGTTCAACATGATCCTTCCAAGACTTGCTGTAGATTAGTATATCATCAAAAAATACTAACACAAATTTTCTAAGGAATGGTTTGAAAATTGAATTCATCAAACCTTGAAATGTTGAAGGTGCATTGGTAAGGCCAAAAGGCATGACCAAAAATTCATAATGACCCTCATGAGTTCTAAATGCCGTTTTCGGAATGTCTTCAATCTTCATTCTGATTTGATGATATCCTGAACGAAGATCCAACTTGGTGAAGTAAATTGATCCATGCAATTCATCCAGTAATTCATCAATGACAGGAATGGGGAACTTATCTTTAATAGTGAGCTTGTTGAGCTCCCTATAATCCGGACACATGCGCCATGATCCATCCTTCTTGTGCACCAATACTACTGGAGCAGAGAAAGAACTTTGACTCGGTTGAATTATACCAGCCTCTAGCATTTCTGCAACCATACGTTCAATTTCACTTTTTTGGACATAGGGATATCTGTACGGCCTGATGTTTGGAGGAACACTTCCTGGAATCAGATGAATAGCATGATCATGATCACGCATAGGTGGGAGACCTTTGGGAGTCTCAAATACCTTGGAATGATTGTCCAGGACTTTTTGGAGATCTGGAGAAATAGATGATTCCAATGTGGAAACATCTAGCGAACATAATTGTGCAATTACACCTCTTTGCTCCTTTTTTAGAAGCTTTGTCATACCATTAGAGCTGATTATCTTTCCTGGTTTCCCTGCAATACCCCTTAATTCAACTTCCTTTCCTTCCACAGAAAATTTCATGAAAAGTTCTTGAAAATTAAAAGCTATTGTACCCAAGGATTGTAGCCATTGGACTCCTAGTACAACATCAGCACCTCCCATTGGAATGGAAAGCATTGGGCTAGTCAATACATATTCTCCCATGGATAGCTTGATATTATGGCACTTTCCAGAGCAATTTATTGTTCCTCCATTTGCAATCATCACTTGACACTCTGGTGCTGGATATAGGAAGCAATTCAATTCTTTTGCTACCCTACAATGAATAAAATTGTGGGTGCTTCCTGAATCAATCAACACTATTACCTTTTTCTTCTTGATTTGTCCTTCTATCTTGATGGTTTGAGGAGTGGTAATTCCCGCCAATGCATTACAAGATATGGTCGGATTTATTTGTTCTTCATCTAGGCTTTGTTCCTGGAATATATCCTCTTCTTTTGACCTTTCTTGCTCCTTTTCTTCTTCCTCTTCACAATCTATGTAGAATAATTTCTTCTCAGCACACTTATGACCTTTTGTGTATTTGCTATCACAATTGTAACAAAGCCCTTTTGCTCTTTTTTCTTCCAATTGTTGTGGTGTCAACCTTGTAGGTTGTGGAAGACTATGGGCAACAACACTTCCATCTTTATAGTTGTGAATGGTATGCTTCCTAGTTGCCATAATTTTGCTTTCCATTTTTCTTGCTAACCTGAATGCCTTCTCTAATGAATCAGGTTCCCAAAGGCGCACATCATGTTGGATATTATCCTTTAAAGACCCTATGAACACATCAATCCTATGCTCCTCTGGAATATCTTTTACCCTTATGTTCAATTTTTGGAACTCCTCAATGTGCTCCATTATTGAACCCTTTTGTTTGAGACTTATCAATTGGCTAAAAAAAGTGTTGCTTTTTGTATCCTCATAATGTGCTATCAATTCTTCCGTAAAAATTGCCCAAGTGATAAATTGTTTACGAGAAAAAAGCCATTGATACCATACAAACTGATTTGGTTCCAAATATAAAGTTGCCATACGTACCTTTTGTGTGTTTTGCACATTATTGAGATCGAAGAATTGCTCCATCTGTAATATCCATGTGGCGGGATCCTTGCCATCAAACTTCCTCATATCGATTTTTGGAACATGGTGAGTCTTCGATCCAACATTAGAGTCTATGGAATCATGATTAACATTTCTTTTGTTCTCATCATGAGTTTCCTTTACTACCTTTTCACCATTAGTGACCCTTTCTTGTAGCAACTTCTTCAATTCATCCATCTTATCATCCATGCCATCAAATTTAGCGTCAATCTTAGCTTCCATGCCATCCATCTTAGCTTCCATGCCCTTTATCTTAGATTCCACGCCATTTACCTTAGATTCCACGCCACTTATCTTAGCTTCTGTTAGCTTTTGTGAGCGTGACATTTGTTGCACTTGTTCTTGTAATTTTGATATATCATGTAGCATTTCTTCCTCTTCTTCATGAGTCATGCTAGAGCTTTCAGGTTCCTTACTAGGTGTTTGCATTTTCTTTCCTCGGGGCATCAGTTACCGATAATAATGCTTTACTATGCCCTTTGAATTCCGTTAAACCAAGCTTACACAAAAATTTAAAAAAAAACTACACACCTTTTTTCACTTTATAGAGGCCTGATATTGAATCTGATGTATCTCTGTAATTTCGGATCATCCAATTCTGAAATTGCTATCTGTAGTAGCCTTCTGCATCCTCTTTCCAATGCCACAAGTCTGAGCCAAATTGGATTCTCCAAGGAAGAGTTATGTGAAATCTCCCACAGTGACTTGCTTTTAGACTGGTTCAGTAGAGCGAACTTGTACGACGTGCCACGAGTCACTGTTTCAACCTTTGAATCTGAAACTCACCCACAAGAAACTACCGTCTGTCTGCTTTATGTACCTTTTTACGAAATTTCAATCCGATCCTCAGAGAGAGAGTTATGACGAATTTCCCCAGGTCACCTGTTTTGAATGTAATTCAGGAGTCTGCAAAAAGACCAACTTCCTCAGATCATATCTCCGAAAATATCGTGAGAAAAGTTCTGAAATTCGGACCCAAGGTTCAGCGCCAATTCTTCTCAAATGGGTTTTGTTTGCGACTTCTGAAACATCACAGAAAAAAAGTTATAGCGAAAATGCCACGATGACCTGTTTGGAGCAGCGAAACCCTAGAATCCAAAGCTCTGATACCAAATGTTATGAAACCAACTCACAAAAAGATAGAAAAGAGATATCCACGCCTTAGAATTCAGCCTCTTCGAGGGGGCAACCTCCTTTACATTACATAAATGAACAATTCTTGGATGATACAAATGAAAATACCTCCTTTCTATATATAGGAGTCTAAGTGGTCCCAATACAATCAAAGCCTACATAACAATAATATTGTAGGGCACAACAATAACAATAGTGGGCTTCTATGTGGCACAATAGTAAGAATATGGGCACTACATGGGTACATCAATATAAATAAGGGGTATAACTACAATAGTAATGGGGTAATCACTATTATTATAGGGACCCAACAGGTGCAGTCATGGTGTCCATGGCCAAATGCCCTGTCATGCAATCCCTGCAAAAAGTGTAAAAAATTTCATCGATTGAGCCAAAATTCAGAGAAAAAGTGAAAATCAGGGTTGTTTTAAAGTCAGTGAAAAAGTTCCAAACATGACATTAGAAAAGTGGGTTTTTTGAAAAATTAAATTTAAATCATGACCTCCAAGTATTCATATACAAACTCCCACCTAAATCCAAGTCATTGTACAATCAAAAGGCAGAAGGAAAGCATTACAAGGTCGTGGAGTGTGAAATCGCGTGATTTGGAGCAGTTGGAGGAAGTTTCAGGGGCGCGACGCACACAAGCAGGGGCGCGGCGCACACACAGGGCGCAACGCACACAAAGCCCACCCGCAGTTCAAACTTATAACCAACGTGTCACACACACAGCGCGCGGCACACTGGGCTTTGCGCACAGCGCGCAGGGACAAAACGCCCAGAAATTTACCAAATCCCCTCAAATCTTTTGTGAAACTCATCTATTTGCAAGGTAGGCTCTATTAACTCACTTGTGCATCAAATTTGGGAAAGATATGGTGGTTTATTGCTGGTGATTGAATGCAAAAAATTTCATAAAGTTAACCATAAGAAGACACCAAAGATAAACCATTTTGCTAGGGTTGTGTAACAGTGTTATTGCTACCAAGGTATTTTCCCTACCCTACCCCTGTTCCTTATTCCCCTATTGCATTCTTCCTATTATCACTATCCTAACACTAAAAAACCCTACTCCCTTTCCCCTCCTCCTATTGCTCAATAAAACCCCAAACCATACCTCATTAAACCCCAAACCCTAACCTATCAAAATACCCAAAACCCCCTACATTTCCCTAAACAAAATTCTCCCTATAACCCCTGTTCCCATTACATTTTTCCCCTCCTAATACTCCCTTGTTTCATTGTCCCCTTGGTGGCAGATATCAAAACAACACTCAGCTTCACTATCATCAAAGGGGTAGCCTAAATACAGTGTATAAACAACAGTCATGACATCTGAGGGTTCATCAGAGTATGAGGTAGAAACTCACAGTGACACAGCTTCAGGAGAATAGGCCCCCAGGAGACATCACCAGAGTGGCAAACATGTTAGGGATGAGCCAAACACCCTCACTGAGTTGCAGGCATGCCCTCTTGCTATGTCATGTTTCCAGCACCTAGCATGTTTTGAATTTTGTCAGAGGGTGGAAAATGTCAGAGTTCATCATGAGCTGGCCCGTCTTTTTGCGCTTCACCTACATGGAGGTCAGTCTATTTTGGCGGGGTCACCTTCACATTAACACCCGAAACTATATCAGTGGCAACAGGCATACCAAATATTGGAGAACAGTGGCATAAGAAGAAGAAGGTGGATAGGCATCATTATGAGCCTTACATTAAGGCTAGTTGTTTGAGTCAGCTCACGAGAATTTTCCCATTCATATTTTTGAGAGATGAGTATGCTCCGCTCATGAAATTGATCATGAAGTACTTCAGTTGTGAGGGGAGGTTTTCTCGCCTTTATGCCCATCACATCAGATTGCTCATGCACTTTACCAGGGTGCGAATGATGAACCTCCCATTTTTCATTTGCGGAAACATAGAGAGGATGAAAAATTTCATGCAGCATAAGACCCCTCAGCAGCAGCTCAACAATGTTTATCACTTTGCTCTTATCCGGATTTTGGTGGACCATTAGTTGGGATTGCATGGTATTGCTTGGGAGGATTTAATCTCTCGTGACTTCTTCAGCACTCCACAGGTAGTATCAGAGGCGGAGCATGAGATAGGTGGTCCTTCACATCAGTATGAGCGCCATGAGACTGCTACTATGCCAGTATTCATCACCTATCAGAGAGGCAGTAGACACTTGTTTACAGCAACAAAGCAAGTGTTATCTCCACCCAGGGTGGAAGGGGCCTCGCTTCCGACATCAGCATCACAAGAGCAGGGCAGAGGTAAGGAGCCAGTGCAGGATGAAGGGCCATCAGGTGAACGAGAGACCGAATTCATTCTCCTTCTTGATGATGAGACAGATACAGCGCCAACAAATGCAGAGCTTAGCGAGGTCATCCAGGAGCAGCAGTCAGAGATTGAGGCCTTGTCCCTTGACTTGGAGAGGGCCAAGTGGAACATGAAGTACCTGGAACAGAGAAACAAGCAGCTTGAGGATCAGCAGGCGATTATGGAGCTGCAAAACATTCGTGAGCATCACCAAGCTGCTCAAAGGAGAAGAGTTGAGCTCACATCATTGGAGCAAGAAATCAATGAAGATCGGGACGCCAATCTCGAGAGAGTCAACATGCACTTGGAGAGGCTGTTGGACAAGGCCGATAAGGACCTTGCTTTACTGAGACACGTGGCTTTTCATTACAGGGCACGAAACATGAGTGCAAAGGCCCAAATAAAGAGTTTGAAGGCGAAATTAAGGAAAGCAACAAGAAAGGCAAAAGAGGCAAAAGAGAAAGATCAGCTTTGAATATTGGCTGAGGCTTCCTTGGCACATCATAACACCCCATAGAGAACCTCGAGCCCAAATTTCAAGAAATTTGGGGAATTTTTGGTCACATGACAAATTTTTGGGCAAAACACAGGTTTTTTCTCCCTGTGCGGCGCGGCGCTAAAAATCGGGAGCTCCAAATAAGAAATGGTTTGGATTTTTGGATTCATCATGAAAAGTCATGACTACTGGTGCTCAGACAAGAAATTTGGGCAAGATCTGAGGCTCCAGGAGGTAAAAAACACCCAAAAAATGACCTCTCTGCCCCTTTTTTGACACACAGGAAGTAGTCTTGGGAGAATGACGATTTGGAGGGGAAAATGAGCACCAAATTCAAAAATTCTAGTTGGGTTAAAAATTATATAGGACATGCTTTCCAAGAAGCCCACTTGGGGACATTTTGGACACCTGCAAGTGCCCCAAAACAGGCCCCAAAGTAGCGTGGCGCACAGAGGAAAAATTGCCAAATTTTCTTCCGTTTCGCAAAATTTCGATTCGCGACTTCTCCAAGTGGGCCCGTTCATCTACACTTTGGTTTTTTGTCACCTAAGGCGGCATTTAAAGAATTTTCTCTCCAGATGGGCTTCTATCCAAGTGGCGAAGGAAGGAAAACGGTCACCCAAGCCATTTGTCATGTTTGTAACGCTGCACCTGTAGCTGATGGTTGGCTCTTCATCTCCATTTTGTAATGATTCGAGTAACTCCCCAACCCTTGGGCGTTCTATCTCTTCATGGCACATTCTATATATTGTATGTAATCTATTTGCAAAGGGTTGGTTGGCTTGTAACTTCTGGGAGACTGTGGGAAAGAAACTTTGTTTCTTCACTGTATATTTTGAAAGAGGATTAATGAAAGGCAGCGGCTCTATTTCATGAGATTCTTGTGGTTGTGAGTGTAGCAAATGTGTCTCTCATGTTTTCATATGCATTTTGTTATGTTTCATAATTCAATTCATGTTCATTTCCAGTGAAATTTTCTGAGTTAGATAAGGTAGAATTCAATTTTATTGCTCTGCCTGTGGGAAAATTTCATGTTCAGTGTTTTTCTTCTGTTGAAAAGGATTCATGTTCCTATGCCCTTTTCACTCTCCTCAGCAATCTCTCCATTCCGCGTTGTTCCAAACTAAATTGCTACACTTTCTGCCTACCTTTCCTCACGAAGTAATCTGTGCCTTTGTATTAAATTCTCTGTTCTTTGTTGACCATTGGTCCCATACCATCCCAGAAGCTCGGTCATTCATAAAAATTATTTCTTGTACCCATATTCACTTACTAGCCTAAGATCAACATTTTACTGTAAGTCATCTCAGATCATTTTGCTTATCTATTTACTAAGCATGAATCGGAGAGAGCCCTCTCTTGTTCTGGTAGGGCTAGCTACCATACTGAGCGTGGTTTGTGGTTACCTTAAGTTTTGCCTTCCTTCAGCCTAGGGCAGATTTAGGTGCTAACAATGTGCATCACAACCACACAATCCACACACGGCATACAACACTATGCAATGCATGCATCCACACCTAACATATAACGCATACACCTACACCCATTGCATAACACAACGCAATATATACTCTTACATCCGGTGTACAAAACGACACAACATGTATACATACACAATGTACATTACAAGACATACATCCACACACAACGTGAGACACCACAAAATGCATACACATACACCTGATATACAACATAACTCATACGTCTATACCTGATGTACAAAACCACACAATACATGTACCCACACATAGTACAACACAACGAATACACATGTCACGATACTGTGACTACACAATGCACATAATTAGTACCACATGCGTGCAACACAACATGTATGACATGCACTCAATTCCACAAGTAGGCTAGTGCCACATGTACTAAGCACCACCTGCACAACGTGTGCACAACATCACATGTACACAACACCACCTGCACAACGTGTACACAATGTCATATGTACACTGCACCGTTGTACGACATGTACACAATACCACATGTACACATTACCACACGCACGACAAGTACGTGACACCACATGTACATAGCTCCACATGCACGACATGTACACAACACCACCTACACATAGCACCACTTGTACAACATGTACAAAGGACCACATGTGCACAACACCACTTGTAAAATCATTCACCCAACACCATATGTACATAGCACCATCTATACCCAACAATGAATATGCAACAAGTACAACATATACAACCTATGCACAAAAATAGTACCTCACATCCAAAAGCACACTGTCTCTACTAAGAAACCTTGCTTCCATTGTCTTATCCATGCTTTATCCTAACATGTCGCAAACCACACTGCTTTAATTTCATGGATGTATCCTTCCACATTACTTGTCATAACATAAACATAGGCATAATACAAGCATACAATATAAATTCATATTCACATGATAGTGACCCCATATATTTGTCATGACTACTCTTCCCACTTGATTCCTCATAGCCAAGAACTCATTCATGTCATTTTCTTGCATAAGAAATCATTCCGCCACAAGAACGATTCTTGATGATATGTCAGACAGTTACATAGATATATGGATACATACATAGATATACGTAAACATTAGAATAAGCAATCATGATACTGTTAGAAAATTATATACATACATACATACATGTATACATATAAACATCAGCATAATCATGATCACAACAAATTACCATATATTATAAGGTCAAGGTTAATAAATCACCCTTTACATGTGCAACATATTCAAACATTTAGAACAATAGTTTCCAACATAGCCAAGGCATCTAACACCTCAGATATGTTTACTTTACCTTTTCCTGCTACCTTTCTCATGACTATACTACTAGCATCCATCTACACCAATGGACCCAACCAGTCCAACCGATTGTCATAGTCTTACCTTCCATTGTGCTTACTCATGCACCAAGCTTCATCCAGGTTTTACCTATTGGGTACCATACAACTCTCCTCGAGCTCCATTAACTTTCCTCTTTCCCAACCAATTATCAAGAATCAAAACAACAAAGGAAATACTGAGACAAAAAGAAGAGGAAAACCATGGAAAACCAACAACAATATGACACCACAAACAAAGTTACATGATCATGCACTAGACATAACAAAACTGAAAATAAAGCGCAAGAAAATCACGAAATTCTAGAAGCACAAGGCTAATAATAGACACTATGACTCAATCCCCATGGTTTCCAGTGATTTCAAATGAAAGCTCAACCTGAGCCTTCTTGAAGATTTCATGGTAGTCTCTTTCCATGCAATTCCTTGCATCATACTTCCATCAACACATAAGGTCAATGCATAACTAAACATCACAATACACTAGTTACCTTACCTTGTTGTTCCAAACACATTGCTTGCAACTGAACACATCCACACCATCTCTCAAGGGACTCCAATTCCCTTGATAGATCCACCTATAACTAGAGACTAGCTAATATACCTGTCAAATACATGTTCATGAATATAGCACATACCCACATAACTCGAACGAAATCAAGGGTAAGAATACTTTCGGTATGCAAATCATTCATTCGTTTGGAATTAGGGTTTCCAAACATATCCAAAGGAATTATTGCCCAATTCCTTTCTTTGACCTTTTTCTTGCTACAATTGAGTGTTACTATGCATTGTCACATCATCGACTATTAGTGAGATAAACACATCAACTATTACCTTGTCAGGATAATACCAACATGCTTCCTGCAACTACTCGCACATGTCAACCACATGTTCCAAATATGAAGACAATCATATCTATCAATTTGAAATCAAAATTTATCAAGACTAACAATCATGTCATAATCCATAGTCAACTCATAGTCATTAGACATAATGCTAAAGCTATCACCTACTTACATGCAAGTACATATCAATTGTCTCAACACATATGTATTAGTACAATCATCTTAAAAAAAGATGATTTCTTCATGCAACCCTATAAACTCATACTCATATCATGCAATTAATCAAACATTCAAGCAAGCTATGAACACACAATTTCAGCTAAATCAACTATATGACATAATCAAATAGTCAAGTACCAAATATACGACATAAGCAAACTCATACCTTGATGTATCTCAGGGGAGGCGATCTTGTCTACACAATCAATCCTGGTTAGAATGACACAACTTCACAACATATCAACTCAAACATAAATCATGATATCCATAACGGTAACTAACTAACATGTTCACATCATAAGCTCATAAGCATTTATCGTTCATGCATAACAATCACATATGTACGATCAGTCTAGATTAGTACGACACCATATCACAAATATGTCGGATCATACTTGGATATCGCAACCATAACCATCTACATAGGTAAAACCAGGTTAACACAATACATATAACATCAAGATCTTCAATTCAATGAACATAACCATCACGCATATGGCCAATCTAAATTACAACATCAAGATCTTAATAAAATAACCCTCATCATCAAGTTAATAGCATATAACAACAATAAGCTATATATCATGCTCATCAACAACATATAACCTAATAATCAAGTTATCTAACGCAAAACAACAATAACAATGCATACAACTATAGGTTAGTATCATTCTTGACTATTCGACATTTGTTCATATAACTACACTAATAAACTAACATCTATCATGAATGTAATCATAACATCAAAAGACATGTACATAAACCTAATTCATATAATAATCCTTAACTTACATACATTCATACCAACATACAATAACTGTATGGCGGTCTTCTCTTACCCCAAAGTCTAATGAGACAACCTCATTATGATGATTTTCATCTCTTGTTCTATCTCAGCCAACACATTAGCATCATAATAACCAATAGCACCACGATGACCTAAATTTGCATACAATGACTTCACAAGGAATTTTTGACCTATTATTCATGCATAACTTAACCAAGACCATACGTTCATAACGACTGCATATAGACATATAACACATGAGTACAAAACCATATACACATCTGTCTAGCTAAAGTCCAGTCGTCAATGCATGACCATATCAACTTCACAAACTACGACCTCATGCATGAAACCAACCACTACTCCACTGTAAACATTACCACATGCAACCATCAACATGCATAAGAAATGCATAATCAATTACACATACACATGAACACATGTAGTCGAGCATAATCGATCAATACTTGTAACCAACCTACAAGACTGATACATGTAATCAAACATATAAGAATGCAATCTAACATACAAGGATGTAATCAAGCAGCATATAAAAACATGTAAGTGAAATATAACAATATGTAACCAATCATATACTCATGACGATGCATTCCAAAAAATCAACATCAAGTTCCTCATGACAACCTTACTACAACCATGATCAACATTATGTAATGCAACAAGCACATGGAATGCAAGTGTAAGAGACACACATGCAACTGGCATGCATGCATGGCCAACACACATAGCCCATCCAGTTCGATAGTTCAACCATGCTTTGATACCACTCTATAACACCCTCCTCCCACATATACCCAAGTAATCATGCCAATCGGGGTAAACATGAGACGAGAGGCTACTATGATCAGATTTGACCTCTATGTGACCTTAAGGAAGTGAAATCGATGGAACATCACACACAATCATCCATCAGCAATAGAACCCTCAGGAGACATGTCAAGCACTCAGACATCTTGTCCCTAGGTCCCACTGTTGTTCTGATCTCTTAAGCCATCGTCGCTCCATGCTATGGGCAAGGGAGCGAGCAGTGACCTAAAGTCGCTCTCACAGGCTTGCCTGCTAGTGACCAGAGACCAAAATTTCCAGTTATGTGCCAGCAACCCTGGGTTTTAAGCCACTTTTTCAGGTCCAAAGGCTTGGCCACTGCCCAAAATCGAGTGATACCTTGGAATCAGTAAAAGTACAGGGAAACAATGATGCAAAGGCAATAAGTCGAACAAGACCTTTATCAGACCCCTACTAGCCATTTCAGGCATTTCGTCAAACATATCATCAACATGTAACCTACAGGTGTAAATAACATAATTAAGAGTAAGGTTCTCATACTTATCTGAGAATCTCTATGAACCATTGTTCCCTCATGTCATTTGTTGCATTATCATTCATTAGGCCATAGATACCATTCATTTACAAGTAAAAACATGCTGAAAGCCATACATAGTTGTTGTCATAAAATATACATAAAATCACCATAATAAGAACAAAATTACCATAAACATATCAGCCAGCAAAACCCACATATACATCAATAATTTTTCACATGGAAATCAAGGGAATGAATTTCTCATTAATGAATGCAATAAACCAATCGGAGATGGGACTACCACGTTCCACCCGACCATAAAATGGCTTAGCCAAATCTTTCTTCATCCATTCACCCCTGTGCCATATTCAAAGCATGAATGTGGGACTCAAACCAAAAGAATCAACCAGGGCATACTGATGCTAAACCACCTCACCCTCATAAAAAATAACCAAGCTCTACCATAATCCGTCCCGGATCACTAGGCCAACACAACGAACACAGCATAACAGGCCTTCCTGTGATATCCACCCGATCACTAGGCCAAACAAGAATGGATGCCACCGGGTTTCTCCACCTACACCATGAGGAATTTTCCTATCTCCTAGTCTCTCAGACTTTACTACAATCCAAACTCGGATCACTAGGCCCTAAACCGAGACCCACTCTCCAAGATTTACCGCATATCCCAAACCTGGGATTACTAGGCCCAACATAGAGCAAACCACCTCTTGGCTTTACCGTATATCTTTCCATTCACCAGAAATGATTCCTAGGCCCACTGAGGCAACATAATCCTTTATTTACCACAAGGCATAGTTTCACTCAGGGGTCACTAGGTCAGTGGCTTTATTGTGATCCACAGTTCAGTTTAGTGACCACTAGACCATGTGCTCTATCATTCGGAGATCCACCTCACCTAGCTTTGAATTCATCTAGTAATCCAGCTCAACCAAAACATGAGAACCCCATCGCACCATGGCTATCCAGAAATGGAAAGGCTAGGTTGAAAACATTGTTACACTTGGCGAAACCCATGCCATAATAGAAAATAACCACATGCAATACCATGCATGCCAAATCTAGCAAGGAAAATACACATGCAAGTCAATACCTGTAATGAAGCCTGTTGTAGCTACTTGATGATGCCTTTCCTTGCTCGATCTTGATTCCTCTTTCCTTGTTTGCCTTTCTTGCTCCAATGCCAAAATGCTCCAAGAGAACTATAAGTGTCCAAGAGTATGAGAGAGAGAGAGAATAATGAGAGAGCTCCAAAACTCAACTGACAAAAGGTTACATTGACCAAGCTTGCCCATTGATCCTAAAAAGCCTTTTTATCAATGTGGCCTCTATTTTCTTCATTTTCCATTATTGTCCTTCAATTTCCTCCTCACATGCAACCTGTGACATTTCACCTTCCTTTTCTCCTAATTTCCTTTATTTTCATAAATAATTGTGCCAAAATTCCACTTTGCCTTTCCAAAGCCTTAGCCATTGCCTTTGCCAATTTCCTTAGCCATAAAAGACCAAATGAACACCCACTAGGATGTTTTTCCCAACATTCAACTTGGAATATGTGTCTCATCAACCATGGGATTTATATATTTTTACATGGATTTTTACCAGGGCTGTTACATTGTTGTAACTTCCGAAATCCATTAAACACATGATGACAAGACTAATAAACCAAAAACTAAATCTAGGACTAGGCCTGACCATCCCCAACCGGGACTGACATTCTGTCAAACACTTGGCATTAATGCAATCTATAGGTGTAAACAACAGATCTAAGCATAGGGGTTTCATACTTATCTGAGATTCAATATGAAGCTTTGTTTCCTTATCACATTAGCTGCAGTTTTATCCATTAAGCCATAGATACATTGTTCATTCATATACAAGTAAAAACATGATGGGAGCCATACATAGCCACTACCATAATACACATTCATAACCAACATAATAACAATAGAAATACCAAGGAAACAACAACCATATAATCCACATATAAACTAGTATAATACTCGTGAGATAACAAGGAGAAATAACCTCATATTAATGATGCAAAATCCAACCCGCTATGGGACTATCACATTCCACTCGACCGTAAAATGGCTAAGCCAAATCTCCCTTCAACCATTCACCCCCATGCCATATTCCAAGCATGAATATGGGATCTTATAGAACACATCAATCCAAAACCATCCAGGGATTCCAGAGGCCATCCACATCAACCCATCAAACAATGATTCCACATCACGGTTGGATATCACAAAACCATCATCAAATTGGTCTCTATCAAAGCCTTCCAAGACTTCCAAAGTGTTTGTCCAACTACATCTTAAAGGACTAGTAACTCAACCCACCAAGGGATTCCAGAGCGTTTTTCTAACCAAGGATTCCACGACTAGTAACTCAACCCAAGATGTTACATGGCTTCGAGAATGTTTGTCCAACCAAGGCTTCCAGGACTAATAACTCAACCTAAGGTAAGGAAACATGAGAACCAGCCAAAATAAAACAATGAAATACCCACAATCTCCATGGTTATCCAGGAAATAGCGAGGCTAGGCAATCCACTGTCAATCCCGACCATCCTCCATGCCAATGACAGATCATAACTAGCAAACCACATGCATATGACACACATGGCAAAACTAGTGAGGAAAACATACATTCATCTTGGTTCCTGTAAGAAAAACCCATTGTAGCTACTAATCTTGATGTCCTCTTGCACTTTCTTGCTCTTCCTTTGCCTTATTGTTCCAAAACTCCAAATATGCCACACTCTCCAAGAGTGCTCCAAGGAAACTCTAAGTGTCCAAGAGTATGAGAGAGAGAGAATAGAGAGAGAACTCCAGAAATGAACTGACATAAGCTTACACTGACGAAGCCTACCCACTGATCCTTAGAAGCCTTTTTATGAATGAGGCCTCTATTTTCTTCATTTTGCATTATGTTTTCACTTATTTCACATATGGCATTCACCACTATGACATCATCTTCAACATGGAGAGAATCTAAGAAATATACCATTGTTTCTAGAGAAATGTATATTGCTATTCTTATCTTTATTATTCCACATGGTGTTTGTAGATTGGCAATTTTCCTAGACTCTTAAGATTCATTGACTACTCCAACTCTCATTACCTTGCTCCATAATGCAACCAAAGCCTACTTAGGGTATTAGTGTTGGGTGTCTCAAGCTGACACATAAGGCTTGGTTTAGTTAGGTCAGGTTAACAACGTTCTTCTGGTTAATTTTCAAATTATTATTTAACCATGATAAAACATGTGGATGACTCTTTTGCATCAAATTTCAAAAACCATTAAACATATTATATGTTTTTGATATGAACAATGTTGCTAGGGTAGCTTTGAGGTACAAGTGTTCAATGACAAACTCACTTGTAACAACACAATCTCAATTAAGATTTGAGAGAGATATGTTGGTTTGTTTTTCTTAGCGTTGTAAATGAGAATAATTATTTGGGGATGATGGAACAATACATAGATGAAAATAGGTCACTGATCTGGTACAACCACTTAGCCTAACTCCCCATGATACTTTGCTTTACTCTCTTCTATGTTCCTCATTGGATAAGTTGGTGCGAATTAAAGGATTGGATAAAATTATGTGTGGTTTGTGTGTTGTAGCCAATGCTTCCAAAATCAAAGATTTCATTCCTTATGTTGGGTGGTCAAATTTGTAGGACATCAAAGAGCACAAAAAAGTGCACAAAGAATTTAATGCATTATGGAAGGAGATTACTAATGAAAAAATTGAGAGGGGGAACGAAAATGAGTGTGGAAAATGGGAATGATTTTGTAAACATGATGCTTGACATCTTTGAGAAGGCCAATGCCATGGACAAAAAATTAAGTAGCAAGGACATGTTGGTTTCTATAATTAGCACTTCAATAAATAATTTGGGTAGGGAAACAATAGAGACATTGACAAATCTACTATGATAAAAGATAGTGTAGGAAGAGCTTGAGTGGATGATTCACAAACACGGCCTAAATTCATGTGATCTTTCAAGTGTTGAGTACATATAATGGATAATGAAACTTTGAGATTGCATTTGTTGATTCAACTACTGCTTCTCTAAATAAATGGATACTTGCATTATGGTAGGATACATCATTCATGAGATTGATTCTTGTGGTAGTGGCATCCCAACTAATAGTCATTCTAGGATTATAAAGAAGAATTGCCAGTTGTTAGGGGCCCTCGCAAAAGATTGATACATGATCAAATCACCAAAAGTACATATAAATTAGCATAAGAGTAGAGTATCAAAACATCGATAACTTTGAAGGAGATGACAAGCTAGTGGATGGACATGTATAGGGGTTAATGGAATTCATATGTGTGTACTTAATAGAAGGCACATAGCAATACACATGGAAGGAGGAAAGAGATGAAACCCATTATCATTCTTCTAAAACATGAACATATCAAATGCATCTTGAATAAACATCTCATTCAACACTATCATGGTAGTTTCTAATTTGAAGTGTAACTTGTGTTGTCCATGACATCTTGAAGCAAATGAACGGCCTTGATTAATGAATTGAGTAAAATCTAAGCTACTTGTCGAGGTATGCCCTTCATTTATTGCAATCCACTATTTATAATTACACTTGAAAGCATTATAATATTTGTTATTGTAATGAAATTGCAATTTCTTACCTCTATGAGTTGTCATCTTAGATATGATTAGATACAAAATATATACAGGTTTTATCTAATAATAAAAATTAAAGAATCAAACAATTAGAGAATCCATACCATGATTAACATGTGATAACATACAATCACTTTCTAACATGTGGTAGCATACAATCACATTCAAAAGATAACAAGCTTCAAAGAATCACTAACAAACAATTCCCATATCCTTAAAAATAGCTTCACATAAAATTGTGTAAATTCTTTATAAAAATATCATATTTTTGAACTCAAATAATAAAAACACAAATCAAAAATATATTCAAACTCTAATTATATAAATACCAACCACCAAAAATATATCCAAACAATAATTATACTAATACCTATTAAAATTGTGTTAAATTTTTATAAAAAATATATATATCCAAATTTAAATAATATAAACACAAATCATATATATAAAACATATGGAGATATCAAAAAATTTATAATAAAAAAAATATAAATATTAATAATATTTTTAAAAATTGAAATTTACTTTAACAATAATCTTAAAACACTATTTTAAGTAAAACAATTTTTCAACAATTTGATAATTGATTATGAGATTTGTACAACTATCATAATGTATTAACATTAAAAGGAAGATTTCAACAATGTGAAATTGTCATAACATTTATTTGAAATTGATGCGTACGGTTGCCTATGAAAAATTGTAAGAACCACGGTACGACCCCAACACCATAGAAAAATGGAGGAATACTCTTTCTGCTGTGGCAGATATAATCGGTTTTGAGCCGAGGAGAAGGGTCAAATGAAATATTTTGGGGCTATTTGTATTTCCACAAGGCTCAAAAGGCTCGTAACAGAGAGAAATTCCATCAGGAAACCTGTCGCAAGATAACTCGCTGCTAGCAGCCTTACTTTCATGTCTTGTACATCAACTATATGTAGGGAGTACCTAGCGATTAATAAAATCTAATGTGTAGTTTGACGCAGATAAAAGGCCTCCACTTGTATGATTGCTTGAGGGCTAACAAGTCGTCAACTGCATGGGATTTACAGGTCTGTGTGACATTTCTAGACCAGGAATTCGTCAACGTTGCCATTGACATTGATACCGTTCAAAAGATGGTAAGCATCTTCATTAGGTGGCAGTGTTTACACCATTATAAATAATCTATCTTAAATAGGGATTTAATATGGATTTAACATGAGTCAGACAGAATTTTGTTCAATTTTATGATAAACGAATAAGATTACACATCATATTAGACTGTAAAATGAATCTCCCGACTCAATCATTTGATTTCACATCATGCTGAACTATAAAATGAATCTTTCCACTCATTCATTTAGTTTTGCTGTATTATAATCTTCCAATAATGAAACTTGATATTTTGCACATTGAAAAGTGGGTCTCACGGAAGGCATTCTATGAGCAAAATCCTTATCTTCCCAAGGCTCCATTCTCATCATACGATCATATTTCGTTGTCATAAAACTCTCGTTCCCTATCTGAGTTTTATCCCTTCTAATTTCCAGGTCGTGTGAAGAATTTGAACTTTAACACCACTAGGTCAATTTGTTGTGGTATTGCAATTCAACGATGGGGTTGGCTACAGTTGAACTGATGGCTTAGAATCACAAGTGGCAGAGCATGTTAATCACTTGCCGTGGCATTCTTTGGTTCTGGCCAAATATCATCCTCGACTGAGCGTAATGCAGGTGCCGATAAAGTCCCTGGGCATGGTAGCGTGGATATATTCGACCATATGCGAATATAGGACGTCAGTGTAGCCTCCCGCGAGGTCACTGGCCGATATGGGCGAGTTCTGGTCTCATTTGTATAGACTAGTGTATGTAACCATCTAAATCTATGGGTTTCATTGGTATAGACTGGTGTAGATAACGGTATTATCTCTCAACACGAATGCAACGTTTATCATGGGCAAGGGCTTGTCGTGTTGTATTTAAAATAATAATAATAGAAATTACTAAAAACAAATAAGCTTTAATTGCTTTAATTATTGATTTACAAATATTTTTTTATTATCTAATTACTTATTTGATTAAATATCAAGTCTGGTTTTGTTTGAGACTCCATTAAGAGTTTAAGAGTTTTTTTTCTAATACAGAAAACCAATCTTACAACCAATTTTGTTTATAGTGCGTGAGTTTCAATGTTGTGTTTTATGTATATGTAAGTAAAAAGGAACCCTTCAAGCTATGATTTATTCTCTTTTAATTGCATGGTTAGAGGTTAAGAGTAATATATTGAATTTGATTATCTTCATTTATCTATTTAATTATGAGCATGAATCATCATAGATTTGTAATCTATTAAACTTTTATGCATTTATCAATTTAATTAATGACCTAAGAGATATAAGTTAAACACGATTATTAGATCTCATACCCAAACATGCTTTAAACTTAACATCATCCTAAGCAAAACCATGAAATGATGGGGTGTGGATTCTATTTTGAAACAAAAGTGCATTATAAGATAGCCACATTTCTCAAAATACAATTTGGAATAGCTCTAAACTCATTGAGTTGCTCCCTTTAGAACTAGATACATAAGTAATATTATATATTGTCCCTAGACTAAACATTTCCATAACCATAAGTCTTGTTAATATCCCACCATATCTTGCAAGTAAAAGGACATAATATAGCAAGATGTAGGATGGTTTCTTCAAAAAATTTACATAAAATTAAATATCTAGGTCCATGTACCTATCCCTTATGAAGTAGTTCCCAAGTGAATAGTCCATTACTCAAAGGAAGCCAAATGTGTATGATAGATATTTGGGAGTCCTTATCTTCGAGAGTTTATACCATCATGACTTTGAGTCTTTCCTTTCCCCACAATGCATAACAATATTACCAAAACTAGTTGTACAATCCCCCAACCTTGTTTATTAACTAGCCCAAAAAATGCATTGTGTACTTGATATGAATATGGCCCTTTTTCAACTCCAAATATGAATTCCATGAATTTGAAAAATTTCCTTAATCATTTAATGTTCTATCGAACAACCATTTTTAATGCCATATATATTTAGGATCCCGATCAACTATTTGATTTAAGGTAAATTGATCTTGAATGTAAAAGTTGAATTGTCTCTTTGGAAGAAAGTTACCATTCTCATAGCCTAATATGACATCAACTCCAATAAGATTAAACCTTCTGTTACTAGCCTTCCAGGGTAGAAACTGGAAAATAATGGGAAAGGCTAAAACTATGGATTTCTAATTATTAGAGATGTTTTTAACATTCTTTCTATCACTTCTAATCCATTCCAAGAGCAATATTTGAATGATGTATTTCTACACAATTAATTTTTTCCATAGAATTTCTATAGTGATAAAATTCTAAAGGATTTTGCTACATAGAGCATTTCCAAATAGATGAATATGTTAGGACCCCAACGCCCTTCACTCTTTGGTGGAACTGAGGTGTATCATTTTAAAAGATCATAACCTCCCTACTCTAAGTTCATGTTCTAGGGGCATTTGAAATATGTTTTCCTTAATTTCTCAAGAATCCCCTTGGGAATGTGCACTAAAGAGTGCCAATATACTTGAATTGCTTCCGATATAGCCTTAAGTAGAGTCAATCTCCCTCCCTGAGACAACCACTTGTTACACCATAAGTGTATTTTTCTCTCATTTTTTCCAATAATCTAATGCCAACTATGTTTATCACCATTTGGTTTCAGAATGAAGCTAAAGTATTTGAGGAAAGCATCTAAATCAAATTTATTTATGGAAACAATTGTCTGAAAAAATCTTGTAACTCTTCAATTATATTATTAAAACTAATTATAGATGTGTGCACATTAATTTCCATTCCCATGGCCTTCCAATACAAATGAAAAATCTATTGTAATATTTTCCCTTATACTAGAGAACCATTAGTGAAAAGTAATACATCATTTATAAACAAATGATGAGTAAAATGTTATTCCCCTCTTATTCTAATGCTTTTAATAACTCTCTTTCTTTTGGATTTTACAGATACTAAAACAGTATCTGTAAATCACCGAGATTGGGCCACCAAGCTTCTGGAATCCTTATGGGCTTATCAGACAAACTGGCGCAACACTACTCGCTATTCACTTTATCAACTCATTTTTGGTAAGGAACCTATATTTCTGATCAAGTTTGAAGTTACGACTCTCAGAACTGCAAAGGAAATCAAACTGGATCTCACAAAAGAAAAAAAAAAAACACTTATAATAACTCAATGAACTTGATTAAATTTTCCTTCTTACCTTACAATGCATTGCCATAGTCCAACAACAACGAGTTAAATGGCATGATCAATTTATTAAAAGGAAAAAAATTTCATAAAGGGGATTGGGCGTTGTTATATGACTCCAGATTCCAAGACTTTCCAGGTAAACTCCAAACAATATGGATTGGCCCTTACAAAGCTACTGAAGTTCATGACAACAAAACAATGTGCCTTACTACAATTGATACTTTTGGCATTTCTTTCCTTACTAATGGGCATCAAATTTTTTTGTATCACCAACCACTTACACAAGAATATTTTCTTCACAAAGTTGATAATGACACAAATTCGCAGGTTGTAGTTGATCAATGAAATGTCCTTGCAGCCACAATGAGGTAAATTTCTTTCGAAATCTTCTTCATTTTGTACATAACATAAATAATTTTATTTTATTTTTTATGTTAGATATGGAAAAATGACATTTTAATCATAGTTGTTTCCTTAACCACAATTGTTGTTTCCTTAGTCACAGTTGTTGTTTCCTTAGTCATATTCATTGTTTCCTTAACCAAAGTTTTTGTTTCCTTAGTCATAGTTGTTGTTTCCCTAACTAGATTTGATGTTTCCTTAACTACAATTGTTGTTTACTTAGTCACAATTGTTGTTTCCTTAGTCACAATTGTTGTTTGTTTAATCACAGCTATTGTTTCCTTAACCAGAACTGTTGTTTCCTGAGATGCGATTATTATTTCCCTAGCCTATTGATGTTTCTATTTGTTTAGGGTAACTAACATTTTTCATCCCTTCTTTGTTATGATGGTTGGATAACTAACTTGTCTAATGTTTATCATTGGAGAATGGTTTATAAGAAATCATTATCAAAATTTTGAAATTTCCTTAATCTTTAACTCCCCGGTACTGTAAGAAATCTATAAAAATTCTCATGATGCATTCCCCCCATCACCACTTAAGGAGCATTCTTTCATCCCAATTTATAATGATTTCACGATCATAAAATTTGAGGACAAAATCAACAATCTAAAAAGTAATTATTATAATACTTTTTACACCATCTCTAACTCTTAAGGAGTTGACATGCCACCCCATTTACTAAGTGATCTCATTTGTTTAATAAAAATCTTAACAAGAAAACTCAAAATTTAACAAAGGATAGGAGGTATCATCACAAGTCAGCCTACCATGATCATAGGATCTAGTGGAGTGGCATTACCACTTCTGGTCACCAAGCCAGGGTAATGGCCTTTGGTCTCTGGGTCAAAGGACAAGAGCTCTCATCACGAGTCAGCTTGTTCACCTCATTAGCTCTATTGAATGACATTGTTATTAACTGGTTACCACACCATAACAATGACCTTCTGTAAATGTTTTGATAAAAAATAATATAAAAACAAGTTATGAATATTTCCTAGTAAATGAGACAATGGCATCTCAATGGGTTAAAAAGGAAACCTTGTCGAGGCTATGGACACCTACTGGCAGCAAAGGACATGCCTGTGGTATTAAAGGAAATTTAAAGATTACAATTTATGTTGCCTATTTTGTCTCCTCAAAATTAATGAAGGAAGTGTCGTTAGATTTATTATGGAAATTTATAAATCCCTCCTAGAAAGTGGTGATGATTGGTTTTCCATGACTAATTCTTTATAATTCTACATAGCAAGGATACAAATTTTTCATAAATTCAGCATTCTAACTAATTTATTTTATTTTTTTCTCTCTAATGATATACTTGATGCAACTATTGTTTCCATCCATCTATTATTCGTAGAAATATCTGCATGCCTTTATTTTGCTTGAACCTTCCATGTATTATAATAATTATAGTTATCATTACATCTCATGATTAATAAATATCTCAATGATTCTCTCACGTGTCACAAATACCCTCCGCTCTATATTTTTATTTTTTACGGTTACCCTATTACACTTCATTAATATCACAATATCCTCTAATTGTGTCAAACCTGCCAACCTATTAAAAACTAATTAACAGCCACAAACGACCTTCAATTCAATTGGGGGGGCAAGATAACATTGATATATGAATTTTTATTCAAATTTTTAAAATATCATTACATGTCATGATCACTCATTCTTTATACTATGTGCATAATTACTATTAGTATATATTTTTAATTCTATTGTTTCAAGCTGCAAAATTGCGTCCTTTCGAATAGTAAAAAAATGGGTGTTCATTCGGTCCGATATGAAGCTACTCAATTATAGGCCTTGGAGCAGGTGCGCAACATTTTGATCCAAGTTGGATGGACGGAATACTTTGAATGATTAAAGGGCTTTGATAACGAAGTAGCATTATAATTCACAAGGAATGTCAACAATGGCATAGTAATGGTAAGAAACACAAACATACAAGTGAGTGAAGGTGCAATAGTGAAAGTAATAAGTCTTCCAACAGAGGGAGAAAAATGGCACGAGATACAAACTTCGCTCCAAAACGTAGCCCTCTTGTTTCTAAACACTAGTGAAGAATTGGTTGGGAAAGGAAAGGGGTATAAGCCCAATTCATTACCGAAACTGTGGAAAGAATTAGAAGGTATCGTTTAGTGATATATTACCTGTGACAAAAGGTATGATGTGGTGAGGGGATGTCATCTCAAATTAATGGAATCCCTAAGGTGAAAGGTAACTCTAAACCTTCCCTACTTTCTCAATTAGTTGTTGCATGAGACCACTGCTAGGTTGAGAAGATCTAAAGACCAAGTCTGGGTCGTTAGTCACCACAGACTTATTAGATTATTAATCATAATAAGTGTCAATCAAGCTCAATAGACTTGGGAAGGGTTCCTTCGAAACCCTGACGATGGCCAATACATTCCTTTAGGAAATCAAACATTTATTGAAACATCTGGGAATGTTTCATTTAGTAATGAGCAGCTAGAAAAAGGCAATGAGGATAATTCGAATGAAATTTTAGTGACAAAAAATTCTCCACGGGGAACTGCAAATACTTTAAAACCTAAAAAACTCAGTAAAGCGAAGAAAAGAATGAAATATGTTCTAGCTTCACCAACCAAGAAAAGAAGAAGGTCATCTAGGCTAGTTAAGAAAGGTAAGAGTTCTTTGAATCCTCTTGAGTATTTACCAGAAGGAAATTCGACCCAATATTTCTCTAATGCAGAAGAGATGCACCAGGAAACCCTTGGTGAAAAATCAACTCAAGATTTACCAGCCCCGAAATAGACAAAACAAGAAATAGAAATAACTCAAGCATTAGAAGGAATAGAGTGTTTATTGGAAACTGTGAATTTAGGAGAAGAAATGACCAATTCATTGGAAGAACCTGTAGCTCATCCTAAAAACCATTTTGACAAGGGGACTTCACCTAATTCACCAGTTGCAACCTCTCTCGTTAATTATTTAGCTATTGTTACTTTGGAATTAGTTGAAAACCCTAAATCTATTCCTTTCCAAGAGTATTATGGATATTTTGTTGCTACTATATTGGAGTCCTACTCTTTGGAAGATATGGCTCAACAATCCTTCCTTGAAGATCTGGCTGGTGAAGGCCGAGATGGTGGTACTGTTTTTTCAGTTGAATCTCAGGTTGATCTTCCTGACAAAGACTTACTGAAATTTGCAACTGATCTAATAACAATGGAAGTTGATAATTCATTGATTGACCCTTTAACAGTCGAATCTCCTCAGGAGATTATTATTGAAAAATCTGAGATAATAGTTGATTTTTCTTCTTCTTTTTCTCCAACAACCTTGGCTAGAAAATTTGTTTAGAAGACTATAAGTACCATAGTTGTGAGAAATAAAGAAAAAGGTAAATTTCATGAGGAGATTGATAAATTGAAAGAATAAAATAAGAAATTTTGAAGGAAGATACACCATCTAACAAATTAGTTGCATGGTAGTAAGAAGTTTCATAAAGGTCATGTGAGGAAGCTTAGAAGAAAGAAGGAAACTCAAGAGATTGAAACCCAGAATGATCTCACACTTATCTCTAATGAAGAAAGTACCCAGGCAGACTTTGTTATTGTATTTACTAAAGTAGGAACTCAGACTAATTCTAAGATACAGATGATTGATGTTCCTCCTAGTCTCGTTGAAGTAGAAACTCAAATAGATCCACCATATAACCTTATTGATAGAGGAGTAAAAATAGAGGATGTGCCTCTTTATACTCCCTTAATTGTAGAGGCATCCATTAAAGTCTTGCATAAAACTATGGAAAGATAGCAGGAGGCTATTGCAAGATACCAGAAAGAAGCAGTGCCTCAGAAGGAACATCATGAATTGCTTCAATGATTCAGGGCACTGACAACAACATAGGATGAGACTTGTGTGCAACTGAGATCATCTGAGAAGAAAATAAAGAATTTAAAGGATTGTGTTAATAAGGCTGCATTGAAAACAAAGGAAATATGCTCTATTTATTCAAATGTCTTGGCATATAGGTCCCCAAACCAGAATGATACATTGTATTTACTTGAGAAACATTTGTTGCTCAAAGTTAAAGCTATAGAGTCTGGACAACTATATGAGTTTAAAAATCTATTGGATTTCATTATTACTTTCCATAAACTTGATGAGTACACACATTATATTCTGTGTAAATTATATATGCATAATTCCTTTTTGGAAGAACATGTGGAAGAAAATGTTGTTCCATTTATTGGGGACATTCAGTTTGAGGCCTTCATATCGTTTGCTAGGAACTAGGTTAAATGACAAAAAGTGTATCACACCTTCCAGAGGAGAGAGCATGGTCTTGATCTTTGGGTCAGAGGGGAACCTAATAACCCTTTTCGCATACAAATTTGTCATGGTATCTTCATAGAAAAACTTGTTGTTGCTTCTGCACTCGCACAAATTCATGATGATGTTTTACATTCAAGACTGGAATATTTTGAACATATCAAGTACAAGGCTCTTCATGGAGCTAAAGTGAGATGGCAGGCATCATCTAATGAAATAAAAAATAGTGAACCCTTTGGCTACCATAATTTTCAATATGCCATGTCTAGAGTACAAGACTATGTTCACGTATTGGAAAGAGGTATCAATTAGATAGGATGCAGGTATAGATGTTCCATGATCCGGTGCCCTCAGTCTTTTTATAAATTTGACAATGATTTATCAAAGGTAGGTAAGTATGTGGCCTTTCAAGAACTCAGAAGTAGGAATGCCTTCAGACATAGAGGAGAGGAATCTTGTGAAGCTTACTCCTTAACTGCCTTACATGTTAATCATTTATTTGCATGAGGTCATGCAAAAAGGTCAGTTGGGGGGTGATGTTGGGCCTCATAATTGTTATAATTTCCGTGTAATTTCCTTACCTTATTCCTTAGTTTTTATATTAATTTCTATGCCTTTCTTGTAATTCAAATATGATAACTTATGAAGTATGGATTCTAGAAGTGTTTTATACATATTTATTATTTTCATTACCTTTGTGAATGAATCTGACCACTAAAGCATTATTTACTTACGATTGGATCCTTAATTTGGATAGGAATCTATTAATGAATTGGCACCCAATGTTGTTTCCTGGAATGATCATAGGAGATCAGATAGATTCAAGCTCTTGAACCTTGTTTAGAGTAAATCAATTAAGCACAGGCTTCCCACTTGGTCATCTAGATATATTAAGACCTCTTATAACTTAAAATGAGCATCCTGAGAATCTTCAGATTCTCAAGATCACTCTTTATCAGAAACTGATTCATAATTCTTATATTTTACTGACATAGTATAAAAACTTGACATTGAGCCTCGAAAGGGGTTGTTCGATTGTAATATTATTTTGATATAAGTTCATACATGAGAAGGCATTGATTGTAATTAACTCTCTGTAAATGAATGGAAGCATTTATTATACAAATTTAATTTGTTGTGTTGATTTCTTCTATAAGGAAGTTCGATTCTCGTGATTTGGGCCCGATCCTAAAAGCAAAATTGTCTTTACCTGTACTGTAAAATTGGTGCTTGGTTCTCTTGTTTTAGTTATTTAATTTGTGTAATTTATTTTAGTTTATTGTTACTCACTCATTAAATTACATGCTCTATTTTAAATAGGATTTCTAGAGATTGTTACAAAGTAGAGTTTCTTTATTTAATTCGTTACGAGTATCATCATTTCCTACTGTTTCCTATAGAATATCATAGGATCTTTATCTTGCATACTCAATTTCTTTTGGTGATGTGATTTCATAGTGTTGTTTTTCCATTCTACAGTTGTTGTTTCCTAAGTAACAACTTGATGCTTGATAGGTTTTCCATTGTTGTTTCCTTCATAAAGTATTTAGAAGTTGATGTTTTGAATGGTTTACTTAAATTGGAAAATGCATTACAGATTGATTCCTTTAACATTGCAACTTTGCTTTTCAATAGGGTAGCAGTAATTAGTCATACCAGCATTTCTCTTGCATAAATTGTGCCGATAACCTTGAAATCAAAAAAAGAAACCTCAGGTTGACGATTTAATGTGCAGTATTTATTTGGTCCTTTAGGAACAATTAATTGGCTCAACAGAGAGGTAAGGAGGTGAGTGAAGAGGGTGAAAATGCAATGGGTGGCTGGAAACATGAAGGAATGAATTTGTAGAATATGTTCTATATACATGGTTCTCTTGACTATCTAGAGTCCTGCAAAAGAAAGATGTTAGAAAAAGTAGTGTAAGAACTCCTTCCTTATATTTTATTTCTCTTTTTGTGTGTGTGTGTGTGTGTGTGTGTTTGTTTGTTTTGAGACACGCAGACTACCTCTGTAGAGGTTTTCAACCTACATGTCTTCCCTAGGCGCCTCAGAGGAGGTTTTCACCTGGGGATATTTCATCTTATTTTTCATTTCCTTTTGTTTTTTTTCTATTTTTTTCTCTTGGGCTGCCTCAAAGAGGTTTTCAACCCTATAGTTGGCCTTAGATGCCTCATGGAAGATTTTTTCTAGGCCCTTTTATTTTTTCTTTTTCTTTATAAGTTTTGTGGAATGAGGGTTGTGAGCCCCCCAATCACATGCAATTCATTACTGATTGAATTAACAAATTCTTCCTTGGACATAGGAATTTTATACAACTTCAACCTGTAACCATTGACAAATATGAGAATACCTTCCTCATAAATTGTTCTGATTTGGACAGACCCATACTCATGATACCTTTCTACTAGATAGGGACCCGACCATCTTGTCATTAACTTTCCATTGAAATCTTTGAATCTGGAATCATACAACACGACCCAATCTCCTTCTTTAAAATTCTTCTCCCTAATGTGTTTGTCATGCCAAATCTTCCTTTGTAGCTGGATTACCTTAGTGTGTAGGAGAGCTTGCAGTCTGAATTCATCTAAATCATTAAGTTGGAGCAGCCTCTCCTATTGTGGTGTAATGAATTTCATGTCTAATTGAGCTTCCATCCTTAAGGTGTTGTATTTGAATTCAATAGACATCATGTCTTTCTTCCCATAAAATAGTTCAAATGGAGTGAATTCAGTGGTCATCTTCCAAGTGGTGTTGTAGGCCCAAGTGGCTTCTACAAGTGTATATGCCCAATCTTTTATGTTTCTGCTAACAACCTTGCTTACAATGTTCTCCAATTCTTAGTTTGTGACCTTCACCTACCCATTTTCTTGAGGGTTATAGGAAGTGGATGTCATGTGCTTGATGTGGTGCTGCTTCATGAGATATTCAATCAGATTTGAGGTGAATTGTTCTCCTTGAAGAGTGAGTAACTCCCTTGGAAAACCAAACTTGCAGAAGATGTTATCGCATAAAAAAATCAGCCACCTTCTGCTCATTTTTTGCCTTAACTACCTTTGTTTAAGCTCATTTAGTCAGGTAATCAGTGCACACAATGTTATACTTCTTCTGTCCTAAAGGGGGTTAAGTAGGTCCAATTAAATCCATGCCCCACTTATCAAATGGATCTAGGGTCACTTGAGGTTGTAAGGGAATTTCATCATTCGGTGTGGGATTACCCATCCTTTGGAACTGATCACACCTGGTGGTGTACCTCTTGCATCTTGATGTAAAGTGGGCCAATAGTAACCAACTTGTTGAACTTTTAAGCTTATCCTCTTAGCAGCAAAGTGGCCCCCACAAGGTCCATCATGGCATGTTGAGAGGATGTCAAATACCTCTTGTTCCCTCACACATCTCCTTAGGATTAGATTTGGTCCCAATCTAAAAATATTTCCCCCAATCCAAGTGAGTGGGGCACTTTTCTTGACAATATTTCTTTCCTTCTTGGATGAAATATTAGGAGGGAACCTCCCGGCAACCAAGTAGTTGATTATGTTAGGAAACTAAGGAGAAAGTATCGAGATGGAAAAGAGGTGTTCATCTGCAAGTTGATCATCTACCACCTCCTCATTTTCTACAAGTAGGGTTAGTCTTAACAAAAAAATTGCAACCACATTTTCTTTCCCTGGTTTGTCAATAATAGTCAAATCAAATTGTTGTAATAATAAAAACCATATAATTATCCTAACATTGGCATCAGGATTATTCATTAAATACTTAATGGCTACGTGATCAATGTGAACAAAAGTTTGATAACTAGTGACATAGTGCCTAAACTTGTTCACAGAATGTACCACAACCAAAAGTTCCTTTTAAGTGATTGTATAATTCAACTCAGCTTTAGAAAGGTTCTTACTAATGAAATATATAGCATAAGGCAATTTATCTTCCACTTGTCCTAAGGTCGCCCCTACAACTTTGTCTGATGCATCTGTGTGTATATGGAAAGGTAATGCCCAGTTGGGACCCCTAAGGATGGGTGTAGTGGTCAAATTTTCTTTCAACACTTCAAGGGCCTCTTGATAGTTGTTTGTCCAACACAAATCTGAATATTTAGCTAGTAATCCAAACAAAGGTGAAGCTAGTTCAACATGTATCCATTCCTTGGATATAGAATGGCCAAGGAAAATCCATGCATTCATCAAAATTTCACATTTCTCGGGATTCAATGACAGATTCATTTCAATGCATTTCTATAAGACTTTGCAAATATTAGAGAGAGCTTCCTAGAAGTCACATCCATAAGAAGTGAAGTCATCCATGTTTATCTCATCAGTGTCATGAACAAGTTCAACAAAGTTACTTAGAACTTCCCTTTGGAAAGTAGTAGGGGCATTGCATAGACCGAATGGAAGGACCCTATAAGAAAAGGTACCCCAAGGACATGTGAATGTGGTATTATCTTGGTCCTCAAGGCTGATCCGTATTGGTTGTATCCACTAAATCCATCCAAGAAAGAGAAGAATTTCTTCCCTGCAAGGCTATCTAGGACTTGGTCAATGAAGGGCAAAGGAAAATGGTCCTTCTTTGTAGCCTTGTTAAGTTATCTATAGTCAACACATCCTCCATTTCCCATTTTTCTTTGGGACTAAAATGAGAGGGGACACCCACTCACTATTTGAAATGGGGTATATGAACCCCGCATCTAGTATTTTTTGTAACTCCTCTTTCATTATTTCCTTAAGACTTCGTTTCATCCTCCTCTGGGGTTGGCGCACAAGCTTGCATCCGTCTTTGAAGTAAATATGATGAGTATGGGCTGAAGGATGCACACCTTTCATCTCCTTATAATCCCAAGAAAAAGCATCCAAGTGTTTCCTCAACACATTGCATAATTGTTATTCATTCTCAACTAAGAGAGATGGGTTGATCTTTAAAGTTATGGATGGGCCAATTTCTATAATCTTGGCATGTTCTAGGATAGAGTCAACAAAGAAAAAATCAGTCCAAGGACTAGTCTCAGATTCCTTCAATAGTTCATCAACTGGTATGGTAGTTGGAGGATTATTCTGTAAGATATGATCAATAAGGTCATCTTCATCAAGTTGCCCCACTCCTATAACAATATTTAGAGTGCAAACTTGGTAGAGGGATGCTTGATAAAATTATTCCTCTTTCTCATCCTTTAAACATAAGGGTAAATCATGCTCAATAGAAGGTTGGGCAGGAGGATACAACACAAGTTGTTTTGATAAATGTCCATTATTAATAGTCATGTTCCCAGCCTTGCAACTAATTTAGGCATCAACAATGGCCATCCAAGGTCTTCCTAGGATGAGAGGATAGCCATTAAACTTGGTTTTTGGCTGGAGAAGCAAGAAATCAGTGGGGTATTCCCAAGAGTCAATTGCGACCATCACATCCTCAATAACTCCCTCAGGGGATACTATGGATATGTCTGCAAGATGCAGTACTGTAGTGGTATTTATTAAAGCCCCTTGGAGGTTGAGATTCGACATGGTTTCCCTGGTCATTATATTGATTGCAACCCCAAGATAAATCAAGGTATTAGGGACAATAATTCCATCAACGTGCACATCCACTACTGGGATACTAGGATCCAAGTACTTCGGGGAGATACTCTTCCTAGCATCATATTAGATAGATGTCCAACAACATTTTTTATGGGGGTATCTCTTCTTCTTCTCCTAGTCCTTTTGAAACATTCCTCCTTAATAATATTGTTGTAAATGGGAACATCTTTGATGGCCTTGAGAAGGGGTATCTTGACACAAAAGTTCTTCAATGCTCCATGAATTTCATCCTCTTCTGGGGTGTGTTGTTTAGGGTGGACCAAACTTTCAGGATAAGGAGGTGCATTAACTTGAGGGGCACTCTCTTCCTTCTCTTCTTCAAGCTCTTCAGGTGGAGAAGCTGGTTGATTATCTGGGAGTACCTTCCCACACTGAAGGTTTATCTCTTGAATTTCCACAACATAGGGTGGATAGGATGTCTCCCCACTATAGACCTATTGTGCCTTCTTATTGTTCGGGTTCAGATTAGGTTGAGTAGGAATTTGAGGTTGCTTAGGTGGGGTGTGGTGAGTTATTTGTGGTTGAGGTTGTGGTGGAGGCAATAAAGCAGCAGGTTGGGTTGTTTGAGGCCTCCACCCTTGTGAGGGGTTACCCCACTGGAAAGATTGAGGTGGATATGGATGGAAAGGAGGGTGAATAAGATGAGGAGGATACTAAGGGGTATAAATCCAAGGAGGTGGTATGGGACATGATGGATGATTGAAAGAGTACCAAGGCTGAAAAGGTGCATTTTGATTTGGGTTGTAATGAGAATAGTGTGCACCTTGCATGCCTTGTTGATATGGCCGAGGACATTGAGGCCTCCTTTGGTTAATGAAACAGAGCTGCTATGCACTACCTTCTGCCCATTGGTATACAACTTTCATACCTGACAGAGAGGTATATTTGTATGTGGAATGATTTTCTTCACAGACAGAGTAGACTTCTATGACATTTAGAGGGTACTCATTCCTAAGGTGTCTCTTAGTGCATCTAGGACAAAAGATAGCTAGTTCTCTTTCTGCTTCCTCTTGCTTCCTTTTGATTTTCATAATATCCATTTAAAAATAAAAGGTATGCAACATTTCACTTTTAAAATCCTCCAACATACTTCTTATCGCATGTTTAATGGTTGTTGTTGAGGGAGAGGAACTAGCCAAGCCTTGGCTAGACCTACCCTTTTTCCTAGCAGCCCTGGAGTGATTCTTGAATACAGTTTTGATGCCATCATAAGGAAACTAGTAGATATATCCTCCAGACATCATGTTGAGGGTTTCCATTACATATTCCCTGATCCCTCAGAGAAGAACTAGATTGAGTGACTCGGATCAAGGGTATAGTTGGGCCTCCTATAATTGAGTTGGAATCTTTCCTCATATTCCTCTAAGGATTCATCAGGTCCAATAATCATCTTAAATATTTCCTCATTTGTCTCTTTGGACCTACAATAATCCCTGTATTTTTCATTGAAGAGTTGTTGCATTTGGGCCCAGGTATTGATGTTGCCTCTAGGTAATCCCATAAACCGGAGCAAGGTTGTATCTTTGATGGTAGATGGAAGCAACTTCAGCTTCTGTTCATCAGAGGCGTAGTCATAGGTCTTACATACAACAACTAAATCAAACATGAAGGTGTCAGGATCCTCAAAGGTTAGGCCATGGAAGTGTGGAAGGGCAGCAGGGCTCATATTCTTCATTCTAGCCTCTCCATTGGTTTCTCTGGTAGGGAAAAACTCATTGTTCCTGTTTTCAATGATGGTTTGGGTAGGTGAGATAGGTTATTCTTACCCTATTGGTTCTTCAAAAATTTCAATTTTTTCACCTAAAGGGTCTTCTAACTCCCTTGTAGTTAGAGAGGGAAGTTCACAGTCACCGAAGAAGAATGAAGGTTGACTGCTTGAGGGAGTGGGGGTTTTTGGAAATAACTTCCCTTGGTTATCCCTACTCCTACGAGGCATGAAAGAACTAGCTTTGTTTTTAGGATTTTTTCAAAATTTTCAAAATAATAAGATTGATGCAAAACAAAAACAAGTAACTTATAAGTAGAAACAATACCTACTTAGACACCTCCCCGACAACAATGCCAAAAATTTATGAGCCCTAGTATTGCACCAAGGATGTTGCAACTCCGGAGGGCTTCTCAACTCAAATTATCAACCCGGGGTTCGTACAAAATTAGAGGTGACAGTGCTATATTCACAACATGTTAAGTTCTACTCATGTCACCCTCAATCATGAAATCAGATCGAGGTGTTCAGAGAATGATTGAAAGCATAAATGAGAATGATTCTAACTACAAAGGTGAAAATGCCATTCATTAAATGTAAATGCTAATTGAAATTGCATGAAAGGAAAAGGCTAGTCTATTTGCAAAAGTAAATCATGCTACTCTATTGGCACATTTAATCAAATCAATAAACTACTTGTATGCATCATTTATCTACTCACACTAACTTTAAAATAAGGAATCCAATATTTAACATGCCTATGAAGAAAATTATTAATTCTAACTCTGTTTTTCTATATGATGGTTGCGGTGAGGAAAGGATGAGGTTGGAGTAGTCCTAGAGTCTTCCTTAATCATCAAATCACATTTTGGGGGCCATTATTTAACTTAAATATGCTAGGAGCAAAGTATGGAGCAAAATTGGTTTAAGAAAACAATGCTACAGGTTTGCTACATGAGGTCTTGTATTACTACCGGAGGCCTTGTTATGCTACACAAGGGGGGGTACAAGAGCCTTTTGAGGGTAGAAATGGTGCCTTTAAGGCAAAATAAGGTGGATGAAGGTAGGAGGAGGTGACTGAAGGGTGTGGGAGCCCCTTATCCAATCTTAGGACCTCTTAGAGGTCTATCTTGCACCAAAGTTGATGCCCACGACGTCCTTCATTTACTTTAACATAGTGGCTTTAGAGGAAGATTTGGGAAGCAAGGTGAGGTGCCTAGGAGGAATATGGAAAGGATCAAGTGAATGTGGAAAGGTGTACCCACCCCTGCAAATCAACAAAGTTCCTGCAACTAGTCAAATACATGCATCAAATGACCAATAATGCAGTGAGACAAATTAACATGGAAAAGATGAGCTAAATTTGATTAAAATATATTCTATCCCACAACACTACTCTAATCACCAAGATAATGATACTAACTCCTAAGTTTCAGAAAGTAAGCATGCAAAAGGATCGCAAACTAACGTTTATCCATTTCCAAGAAATCATAAACACATATTTTTGGATTGTGATTGTAGATATTTGATCTAGGTCCGGGAGTGACAAAGGACCCTTCCAAGACCTTTTACTTTCGTGATGTGTTAAATTGAATTTTTTAAGAGAACATAAATGAATACATCTTCATGTTGTAAAGAAGAGGAACATGACAATCATCAGCACATGAAATCATAAGACGTTGATAACGGAGTTCGTCCAGGAGGGACTACGTCTTCGGGCCCCGGTGTCAAGATTGTGTAGGCCGCTGCATTAAGTGTTGTCAATAGTGATGATGTACATAGAGGTGATGTCGCTATCATACAAGGAAAATGCCCTCATGCAGGAGTGGCTCCAAGAGATGTTCCACTACAAGAACTCTCAGTCAAAAGACTCCTATCAGTATGACACGAACTCATGCATGATGAGCATCCCGCCAACATGGCATAAAAGGGTTCTTAATGCAAACATGCATGACGACAACATGGGTATCCCATCAACATACAACAAATGGATCTCAAAACATAACATGACGAATCATGACAACAAGTACATCACATAGACGATTCTGCATCACATCAAGTAGGAATCATGAAAACGAGTAAGAAACAGGATCCCACATCAAACATCAAGCAAGGACCTATGCAGCACAATGCATAAAGAAGAAGTACATGAAAACAACATATACCTCACAACCAAAGGCCAACTGAAGAAGCGGTTGTCAAACTGCTGAAGTTGTTCGTGCCATCGATCTCATGGCATCAAATCGCATGGAAATGGTTGCTCACACATGAACGCTGACACCTGCATCCCACTTAGAAAAGTGGATGAAGAATAGAATGAGAGAATGAGAAATCTAAACGCACCATCAGATTTTGGCGTCGAATAGTGCAAAATCGACAGTCCAATTTCTGAATTCTGAGAAATTGAGAATCTGGGGCTCAAGGAATCTTTTAGATTCCCCCTAGATTCCTTAAAGATTATGCTCCATGGGTGGACTAGGAATATGCAACTCAAACGGTGAATCTGACCTCGCCATTGTTGATCCTTGCGGAAAACCATGAAAAACGACTATAAACTTGACTATATTCCGACATGGAGAAAAATTACCTCCTCGGAAAAATTTCAAGGATCATGGTTCCGCTCCGTGTTTTTGCAGCAGTCATGGTTCCACCCTCATACTGAAAATGTCCGAAAAAAACAGAACTCTAATGGAGGCACAAAAAATTCCATTGCATTTGTGGTGTTGAGAAGTGTTGAAACCATATAAAATTTGTCAAATTCTGACAAAGTGAAATTTCACCCCTCCTGCAAAATGTTGCCTCGAACTGCGTGCCAAGATTCTACCTCCTCTGTCTCGAAATTCATGCCCGCTCCTAGTTCCTCCATTTGTCCCCATTCACTGAGAAAATTGGGTTCTTTTAAAGTTTGGAGGGTGGATTAAACAAGAAAATCGTTTGGCAGATTGGTTAAGTCACTATATTGGGTGCGCGGAGGTCGGGGGATCATATCCCGCCCTTGCCATATATAACAAAACCCCCTTTTAAAAATACTCATGTATTTTTTTTGTTGTTTTTGGGGTCGGGTCTGCATTGAGCGATCCGCCCCATACCCTCCGCACACACGTATTAATTTGGGGCGCAGTTTAGTGGTTGTATCATTTTATGGGCTGCACTGCCACATTTAAAGGGGGCTGCGTAATATTATGGGGCCACCCGCTTGGGGGTTGGCGGGTTCGACTCCCGCCGGCTCCCGAATTAATACTTCGTTGTCAATGTGTTATGAGGCAATGCAGGGATGTGGGCCGGGTCCACCGGAGGTGGCCCGTGCCCACCCCAAATATAACATGTAATGGTGCAGGTGGAGGGCTCAGCGAGGTGATGGCCACCGAGCCAAAATTTTAATTAAAATATATTTGTAAGGTTTTGGGGAAGGGCCGGTGAGGGTGATGGCCCGTTGACCCACTAAATTTTGATTTTTTTATATGTAATGTGGGTTTGGGGGTGGCGTGGGTGGTGGCCCGCCACCACATCATATTATTTTTTTTTACTTTTATTTAACATATGGTATTTTTTAAAATATTTAGAAAATAAGGAATATTGGGCAAATTAACGAGGCCGCAATTTCGACCGATTTTGGGAGCTAGGTTTCATGCCTCGGGGTCTGTCAAATTGTAGGACACTTAAACCTAGCCCACAGCCCAACTTTGACCAAAACTTTGACTGGCTCGTTCTCCCTCATACGAGCTCGGATTAACGAACCGTTTGCACCTCCGCGATCAGGACAATGAGATCTACGCTCTGGTCCTAGGTCAAGGTTATTTTGAGCCCTTTTATTTTCGAGCATTCAGAAGCCCTCTTTGTCCTGTGTGTCTCTGGAGCCACTTGGATCAATCCTCCCCACTGAGGAGCTTTTGGTCCTCCAAAAGCATGAAAAATAATCTGCAACTTCTCTGTACCTTGTCTACATCACAAGCATCCTGAAAAAGTCCCGCTTCCATCTCCTTCACCTTTGTTCTTCGTAGCCTTAAGTGATGAGCTGACACCTGCAACCTGTAGTACATTGTTTCGCAAATTACATGCTTGTCTTAACTGATCAACTAATGAACCAAATGTCCCACACTTGCCATGAGTTTATAACACATACTCAGTGGTCAAGTTTACATCAAGATGGATGCAAGACCTCAGCTATGACAACAAGGCCAACCTATCATTGTTGCTTCAACAAGTGATGGAAAACACATCATCACTACAACATATGATTTACAAACATAAGACCAAACACTATTGTTTTGACAAGTGATGGAAACATGACATCACTTTCACAGTTCAACATGCGACACAAAATAAGACCAGACATCATTGTTGTTGAACAAGTGATGGAAAACACGTCATCACTTTTACATTTTAAAATGAAAAAAATGATTTGCAAAAGCATGACCGTGAAATGACAACATATCTAGAAACCATTTTTCACTTATCAAAGTGAATGGGTCTCCTCCTTGTTGCGGTTTTTCTTGTTGAACAACTGCTTCACTTGGTTCACACACTGACGCTTTGTCTTTAAGGCGCTGCTCTGGATGGAGCCTCCAACAAGTGGCTCTTTGATGGTCATTTCTATCGCAATGACTGCAATAGGTCTTCTTCCTCCAGATCTGCTTAACATGTTTCTTTACCTACTGTTGAGAGGGTCTTTCACGCCTCATCCTTTTGAGTGCTGCCATTCTTTTCCAACACTTAGAAAATGTATGGTTATGTAATCGGACCACAAAAGGTGCATGTTTTTCGATGCCATGTTCTTCGTTCATCATTAATGACATGATCATAATCGAAATGAAAATTTGAATGTCGAGATTGGTTATACCTTTCCTTGCCATCTCTGGTGTAAGTATGGCGATGAGAGTTGGCCTCAACTCTTTCCTTGTAATGGAAACTTCCATGGGATGATGGGGATGTGTTCCCATCATTCTCTTTCCTCGACGATTTCGACGATGTCTCGGAAGCATATGACACCTTCGAGCATTCTCCGTTGGTGTATCTCGAGCCTGCAAATCGATGTTCGTGCACAACCTCCAAAGGTTGAGTTATGCCTTGGTTATTAACACCAAGTTCTTCTTCCTCCTCATTCCTCGTCCTTGTAAGGAGCCTCATGTTTGTCCCTGTAATTGGGATCTCCAAATCTCCAATAGAACTCATAGTATGCGAAGACGAAACCGAAAGGAAATCAACACCTTTTACCTCCTCTTTCGATTTGGAAAGAACTGATGAGGGCTTCTCATCATTTGTTGTTGGTGGTTCACTAACTGTCGTGGCGCATTCCCCAACTTCCTTTCTGACATACCAAGTCATGTTCGACACGGTAATTCCTTTACTTTGATGGGGTTGACAATGCCTTGGCCATTAACGCCCAAGCCTTTTCCTTCATACCCTATTTTCTTCAATAGTTTGGAGCCAATTTCTGTGGTGTGATTTTCAAAAATAGCAAAATCATCATCAAGAAATATACATGAATTTAGAGAATTACTTTTTACCTCACATGGGTCATGTTGTGGCTTTTCCAAGGCTTCGTCCTTTTCTTGTAGTTGTCGTAGCAAACTATGTTTTTCCTCCTTCTCTTCATGTAGACGCATCTTCAATTCAACGTTCTCTGTTTGAAGACTTTGGTTATTGTGCTTCAGTTCTTCCAGGGCCTCTTCCGTGGCTTGGAACTGAAGCTGCAATCACTCCTTTTCCACTGTCTCTTTTTGTAGAGTTTCATACATTATTTCCACTCTATTGGAAATGTTGAGCATGGTCTCGTACATCACTTTTTCATCCTATGTTGTTGCACATTCCATTGTTCATGCTGCAATTCACATCAACGCAAATACCACTCTGATACCACTAGATCCAGGTCTGGGTGTGACAAAGGACCCTTCCAAGACCTTTTACTTTCATGATGTGTTAAATTGCATTTTTTAAGAGAACATAAATGAATACATCTGCATGTTGTAAAGAAGAGGAACATGAAAATCATCAGCACATGAAAACATAAGACGTTGATAATAGAGTTCGTCCAGGAGGGACTACATCTCAGTCAAAAGACTCCTATCAGTATGACACGAACTCATGCATGATGAGCATCCCGCCAACATGGCATAAAAGGGATCTCAATCCAAACATGCATGACGACAACATGGGTATCCCATCAACATACAACAAAGGGATCTCAAAACATAACATGATGAATCATGAAAACAAGTACATCACATAGACGATTCCGCGTCACATCAAGCAGGAATCACGAAAAGGAGTAAGAAATAGGATCCCACATCAAACATTAAGCAAGCACCTGTGCAGCACAATGCATAAAGAAGAAGTACATGAACACAGCATATACCTCACAACCAAGGGCCAGCTAAAGAAGCGGATGTCAAACTGCTGAAGCTGTTCGTGCCATCGATCTCATGGCATCAAATTGCATGGAAATGGCTGCTCGCACATGAACGCTGACACCTGCATCCCACTTAGAAAAGTGGCTGAAGAATAGAATGAGAGAATGAGAAATCTGAATGCACCATCAGATTTGCGACGTCGAATAGTGCAAAATCTACAGTCCAATTTCTGAATTATGAGAAATTGAGAATCTGGGGCTCAAGGAATCTTTTAGATTCCCCCTAGATTCCTCAAAGATTCTGCTCCATGGGTGGACTGGGAATATGCAACTCAAATGGTGAATCTGACCTCGCCATTGCGATCCTTGTGGAAAACCATGAAAAACGACTATAAACTTGACTATATTCCGACATGGAGAAAAATTACCTCCTCGGGAAAATTTCAAGGATCATGGTTCCGCTCCCTGTTTTTGCAGCGGTGATGGTTCTACCCTCATATCAAATGGCCGAGAAACACAAAACTCTTATGGAGACATGGACAATTCCATTGCGTTCATGGCGTCGAGAAGTGTTGAAACCATATAAAATTTGTCAAATTCTAACACAGTGAAATTTCACCCCTCCTACAAAATGTTTCCTCGAACTGCATGCCAAGATTCTGCCTCCTCTGTCTCGAAATTTGTGCCCGCTCCTAGTTCCTCCATCTGTCCCCGTGCACTGATAAAATTGGGTTCTTTTGAAGTTTGGAGGGCAAATTAAACAAAAAAATCATTTGGCAGATTGGTTAAGTCACTATATTGGGTGCATGGAGTTCGAGGGATCAAATCTCGCCCCCGCCATATATAACAAAACCCCCTTTTAAAAATACGCATGTATTTTTTTTGTTGTTTTCGGGGTCAGGTCCGCATTGGGCGGCTCGCCCCATACCCTTCACATACACATATTAATTTGGGGTGCAATTTGGTGGTTGTACCGCTGTTTTATGGGATGTAGTGCCACATTTAAAAGGGCTTGTGTAATATTATGGGGCCGGCCACGTGGGTCGGGCGGGTTCAACCCCTGCCAGCTCCTAGATTAATACTTTGGCGTCAATGTTTTATGAGGCAATGTGGGGGTGTGGGTTGGGTCCACTAGAGGTGGCCCGTGCCCACCCCAAATATAACATGTAATGGTGGAGGTGGAGGGCTCGATGGGGTGATGGCCGCCGAGCCAAAATTTTAATTAAAATATATTTGTAAGGTTTTCTGGCGGGGGTGATGGCCCGTCAGCCTACTAAATTTTGATTTTTTTATATGTAATGTGGGTTTTGGGGTGTCGGGGGTGGTGGCTCGCCACCACATCATTTTTTTTTAACTTTTATTTAACATATGGTATTTTTTTAAATATTTAGAAAATAAGGAATATTGTTAAAATTAACGAGGCCACAATTTCAACTGATTTTGGGAGCTAGGTTTCATGCCTCGGGGTCGTTCAAATTGTAGGACACTTAAACTTGGTCCACAGCACAACTTTGACCAAAACTTTGACTGGCTCGTTCTTCCTCATACGAGCTCGGATTGACGAACTGTTTGCACCTCCACGATCAGGACGATGAGATCTACGCTCTGGTCCTAGGTTGAAGTCATTCTGAGCACTTTGATTTTCAAGCTTTCACAAGCCCTCTTTGTCTTGTGTGTCTCTGGAGCCATCTGGATCAATATTTTTGAATCACTCTTCCGACAAGAGAGGTGATAGGAAAGTATGCAATTACAAGTTTTTGTGATATAACTTCTACTTAAACAAGGAAGGAATTGCACTACCTTGAACAAGAACAAGAAATAAGTACAAGAGATGGACTAAAGCCTCTAGGTTGGGCCCAAACTCAAGGGATTCAGCCCTCAAAAACTAACTCAGATGTAGATCAATGGTAAAATTCTCATTAACATAAAATAATAGTCTCATACATCATATCAGAGTTAAGAATAACAATTTCAAGCACTAGGCTCTCAGTAGCTACTCCTAGCTACAACAAAAAATTGAATCCTAATGAGCCTTTCAATTGGTTTATTTATATAGAAGTAATTGAGGGACAACTCCCTTGAAAGGAGGAATTCTCCCCTCCAAAATCTCATAATTTGTGGATTTGGTTCCTCTTGACCTTGTCATGCACTTGGAGTTCCTTGACTGCTAGTGAATTCGAGTTTTTGGTGGAGATGTTTTGATCTAAAACTGAGTTAGGGAGTGAATGAGGTGGACAAACCCCCTATATTCTCTCTAGTTGCCTCCATCAAGCCCCTGCATGGTGAATATCTCCAAAAATGCCTCATTTTCTTGAATATCAACCACATTAGGCCACACAATATGACAAACACCCTTTAGTCTTCTTACTAAGCATATTATGGCTAAAAATGTGAATTAATGTGAGAAAATGAGAGTTTTAAGGGTTGGAGGAATTCACAATGAACCTCAAAATGTACCTAATGATGGGCCCCATCACATACAATAATATCGAAGCCCTTACAATGACATGCATGATTTTCATCAAATGAGAAATCAAAGACACTGAAGCACAATCGTGGACCCTAGATGGATCCATTAGAAAAATTACACCCACGGGGTTTTCATCCCTGGGATCAAACTAGAAGTGGCCTCACCAAGTTCTCAACAAAGACAAAATAAATAGACAACTCATGATGCTTCAAATGCCTAGCTCATATCCCCTTTTATAGGCTTGATGTACTCTCTAGAAACCTTATTTTATTGTTTTCCCTCGAAAAATGAAGGTAAATACCATGGGCAGATACCATGGTCAAATACCACAGTAAATACCATGGGCCAATTTTGTCCATTTTTACCATATCAAGGAAAGGGAATATTACAAATACTCACCCCAAAATTGCTTTCCCTCAATAAATCCACATTTATCCATAGAAGACACATTTGTATACTAATATGAAGATACCATACAAACCATTATGCTACCCTATGCTTCCCTACTAAATGAACATGAATGGATCCTTCAATACCTAGATCCCATACAATCCTCTGACCAACGTTGCCATCAATAGATCCACCTAGATCACAATGCCACCTAATTCCCAGGACCTGTGGGTTATGATCCCACCTCATCCCTCCATAATAGTCTGTGCCTAAGGGCCCATGATGTGATATGCCCTTGGATAAGAGCATCCTCCTAAGAATCATCCCATCAATAGAGTAACTACTCATAATATCTCACCAATCCACCCCATGGGAAGAATGAACACCTGCACATGGAATACATCTAATTTGTTGATGTTGCTTGATGCCCAACTCATGTTGCTCCACTTGGTCACTCAACATGATCCATTTGGAAAAATCTGCCCTGCACTCCCCAATGTATAAAGGTGGGTTGGTAATGCTGCAAGCTCTATCTATGTACTCTTGTAGAGAGCTACTCTGGAACTCCAAATTATACTCCTCTTGCTTCCTTGTGAGGGAATTGAGTCATTCCTCAACACTAGACAACTTGAATGGTAACTTGACACATACTCGTATGGGCTCCTCAATTTTCATGTTTTTTTGTAAGAAAATGCCTCAGACTATTTGAATCCTTTGCTTCAACATCATAAGATATTTCTTGAAATGGTTAATATTTCCCCCAACAATCCTCTCCTAGAGCTTTTGGTGCCTCGTTGAATGTCTCTGCATCTGTTTGCACTGGATGCCCAACTATCACAAATTCAACTTGAGCCTTTGACCAACTCTCTGGAAATGGCCCATCTTGCATATTATGTTTGCGATGTTGCCTCTCATGATCATGCTCATTATGTTGGTTTGCTACTACTGGCTCCTTGCTTAAGTCTCCTTGAATGTCTTCTCCTTGGCCTTCTCCACTTGTAGGGACAATTTGTTGTTCATCCTCTCTAGTTTTCGAACATGGATGCACTGGTCAACTTCTATCTACACTTGATTACTCATATTATTCATGGATGTCCTCTTGGATATTTATGGACTTTGTTGTACAAGAGTCTACCACATCATTAGGAATAATTACCTCCTACCTTTCCCCATGTACTTTGTCAAGCTGGTTGATTATCATCAGCTTGTCTTGCAAGTCCCTCTAAATAACATTGTGTTGTTGCTCACCATCTATACTTGAGTGCTTGGATCATTCATGGGTCCTCTCCTAAAAACTGATGAACCCAACTACAAATGAATCCCCATGATATGAAGGAGTCTCCAACTATTCTTCCTATGTTTCCTCCTTCCTATCACATGGGCATGAATGGTTAAGTTCCCAAGGTCCCTTACAGATAAAGCATAGTCATCTCATTCTTAGTCCATTCTTGCTACATGTTTTATTTCCTTTGTTCTTACTCCTTCCATCCATCCTCTTCAACTCATTCTTAGTCAACACATTTGTAAGCAATTTTATGTTTTGCATGACAACCTTTTCGACTGGATCATAGCAGGTCAGTGATACAACTAGTTCCTTTCTCCATAGCGTCAACAATTTGGACCTTAGTATCTTGCAAATGTCAGCATCTCCTTTTAATAACAAGGACACAATATTTTGCATGATTATTTTGACATGGTTGGGATGAACTAATGTAATGCTGGTGTAAAAGGTGTGGAGCAACTAAAATATTAAGTCTTCACATTCCAAATTCAGCATAAAGGTGCCAAAGTTGAACTCTGCCATGAGGTCTAAAATTTTGTGCCGCTTCTAAAAGGTAGGAAGCATCATGTTGTTCAACCCTTGAAGGGTTTCTACTATCAACTACAATATCTCCCTCATGAGGTCATTATGATAAGGTGGTAGAGGCAATGTTAAATTTAGGACCCTACTGAGACAAGAGGCAATTGTGAGCCTGACCTCTTCACAAGGATGCTCCCAAAGTTTGGGTTGTATCAACTCAAGCATGGATGGCTTGAGAGCCCAATTGAGTTTCTTCCATTCTGGCTGCCCCACCCAGGACAGACACATGTCTAATTCCTCCAACTTACGAAGGTCTATGACTAAATTTGTCATTGCAATTCGGATCCAAGTGTGAATAGCATAGCCCCTCTTCCCTGTCCCTCCTTCACTTCCCATTGGCACTTTTGCTGCAAAATGGCATAGACTCTTTTCGAGAAAGGTCTACAGCTTTGACCATTATTTTGGTCCAAAGAGGTATTCGTGCGTAAAAGACCATATATTTTCTCTAGTTCATCAATAAATTTTTAAGTGTTTTCTAGTATCTCTTCAAGACCCATCTTCCCACATACCACATACCAAAGAAGAGAAATATCAATTCTCTTTAACATCTAACCATCATAAATCCCAAAATTAAAGCCCCTTTCTTCCCCTTTTTTTCCTTTCTCTCTTTTTTTTTTTTTTTTAATAATAATATCAAACCCTTATTTACATATATATAATTATATCCTTATATCTCCCACATTCTTCATTATAACTAATCGCTGGTCTCCACAACACAACAACCTCGTCGTCTCCACAATATGTATGGATCAATATTGGCAGTCCCCTTCTACAATTTGACCCAATGCCCAGATGTTACGGCCCTTGGTGCTGCTACGGATGCGATGATTCCAAGCTTTCTCCAGAGACTCTAGTCTATTGGAAAACTGGGATCATCTAATTTTATTGTAAGGAAACAACCTCCAAATACCGGCGCGACGCCACCAATTCAAATATTTTCTTACAAATCGACTGACCCATTCCGGATATGCAACGCACCCTCAAATATACTCCATTAAATATACCGGGGAAACTTGTGATCCCTAAAGCATTGTTGACAATGCTCGAGCACATGTTGATTCGCTCTGCGCACCTGTTGGACATGGTATCTAGCGCCTTGACCGCTATGTGTTGTTGTTAAGACCGACGTCCACTCTGATTTTTCCTGTTCACATGCTCTTTGACTTCCCAGACAGATATTTTTTCAAATAACTTACATGTAAACAATCAGTTAAATATCTGAGGCAAGGCAAAAATCTGATTACAGTGCTACTGGAGGTCGGACCCCAAATTATCCAGATTGCTTCAATATTCAGATCTGGAACTTCTTTAGAATTTGGTCATCCTATCAGATGCACAACTCAGCCTCTTAGCTTCACTACTGAAACAAAAATAATTTGGCTCTCTTCAAGATAGAGATTGATTTCCTCTTTGCAAATAAGTCTTGGCCTTTATACTCCCTGGAAAATCATACTCCACCATACAACTCGATGACATGGGAAATAGAGAATATGCTTCAGCGTTTAGATTGGTTCCTTACAATGCATAAGTTCTAAGTTGAATGAATGGTATGGTAGGGGTCAGCTCGACTCTTAGAAAATATCATTATCATGTAAGCAATTCTTTGTCTTCGCTCCTTCAGAAATTATAATTAATCTTGACCTGTACCACTGAGACAAAATTAAATCTCCACGAATTCGCACCAGCAATGTGGCTCGGCTCCTTGCAAAAAATTGGCCCTTTAATTGAAGAGATATGATTTTGAGATTTAATAATAATTCACGACCTTCATTAAATTTTTAAAGAAATTCGCTTGTTTTAATAATTCCACCAAGCGGAATATGTATATGGCTTTAAGAATATAATCCTCTACATCTTTTCTTCTCAAACCTTAGCCTTTTTATTAAATATTTGGCCCCTTTAAGAAAATTAATGATTCAGCTCCATGGTTTGCTTTCGGCCTAAAAATATTAATTGGGCCTTTGCAGCTGATTCCCAGCATGATGCATCAATCCGTGGTCGCTCGACTCTTCTCCCAAGACCTTGAAGCTACTGCACTCTACCTTGTAATCACCACCCGGGAACGAGAAAATTGCCTCTCATCCATGTCTCCACATCGCTAGATCCTTTGCTGCAACAAAGTATGGTTGGTCTTCGAAATTTGGCAGTTGTTGGAATATGGCTTACGCTTTGTATAAGTTTGTGGCCTATCAGCCTGACTGGCTTCGACCTTGAGTTTCTGTTGTGATGGGTTATGATCCCACTGATCTGTGACGTGGTGCCTACTGCCTTCAACCTCCTCTGCCCCTACACGACCAGTTGTTTGACTGACGAATTGAATCTGAGGCTCAAGCTACTGTGCACTTGGCCGTTCAGACCTTCATCTTTGGTGTGTTCTCTATATGGCGCCCTCACACTTGCAAATTATTGTATTGGCTCACCATATGACCGAAATCTACTGGAAGCCCAAATTGACCTTCTACGAGCACTCTTTCAATGCGGCCAAATCGCCGATGGCCTCACACAGTTCTCCCAACAGTGTTGACCCCCTGTTCGATCCTTCAGCGTGACCAAATCACTGCTCTCCCAACGATGTTGAAATTTTGTTCATCGGCATGTGCTACGAGCTATGCGCACCACAATGGTGTTCCCTTGCTCTTATGTTGTGCCCAACGTGTTGTGATCACCAAACAACCTTTTCTTTCTTACTCCAACCTGTCTTGACCTAGAGATCCGCGGTCTTGTTGAATGTTGTGGTCAACCCTTGGGTATAGGTCTGTAACTAATGCAACCACACAATTTTTTTTTTCAAATGCGAAATCCTCTAACTTAATATATATCAGAATCATTTCTTCGAACTTGTAGTGGAAAACTTCCGAAAGAGATCAATTAAGGTGATATTAAATACCATCGAAGATGGAAATACGAGTATGCCACTCACAGTGAAAATAAATCTCATCAAAGTTGTGTGCATAAAATCTTCAGATGGGTAGGATGCACAACTCTGATCTCATTATAAGATCCTAAATTTTGGAAATTTTAATGGATATAGCACACTTTAGTGTTCTAATAAAAAAGTTTTCAGTAAGAAACAAGAACACAAATATGATATGGAAACGCAACTCTTTATTTATATTATTAATTGAAGAAAATAGTACATGCCCATACAATGACATGCACGGTTGTTCATCAAATGAGAAATCAAAGACAGTGGAGCACAATCATGGACCTTGGATGGATCAACTAGAAAAGTTACACCCACGAGGTTTTCATCCCTAGGATCAAACTAGAACTGACCTCGCCAAGTTCCCAACAAAGACAAAATAGATAGACAACTCAGGATGCTCCAAATGCCTAACTCCTATCTTCTTATAGGCTTGATGGAATCTCTAGAAACCTTATTTTATTGTTTCCCCTCAAAAAATGAAGGCAATACCATGGACAGATACCATGGGAAAATACCACAGTAAACACCACGGGCTTCATTTCAACTATATCAAGAAAAAAGAATATTACATAGGTAAACATTGGAGACATTCACAAATCTATTGTCATAAAAAGAGAATGCATAAAGAGATTTAGGGGATGATTGGAAAACATGGCCTAAAGTCATGTGATTTTTCAAATCTTCAGTACCTGTAATGGATAACTAAGAAAACATTTAAATTGCATTTTTTTTTCACTGTTTCTTCCCTAAAATAGATGGAGATTTGCACTATGGTAGAATACAATATTCACAAGTTTGATGTTTGTGGCAATGATATCCCAATTGATAGTCACTATAGGGGTATATAGGAGAATTGTTGCAATGGATAACTAAGAAAACATTTAAATTGCATTTTTTTTTTATTTCATTGTTGCTTCCCTAAAATAGATGGAGATTTGCAGTATGGTAGAATACAATATTCACAAGTTTGATGTTTGTGGCAATGACATCCCAATTGATAGCTAGTATAGGAGTATATAGGAGAATTGGCAAAGGATTGGTACATGGCCGAATTACAAAAAGTACATATAAATTCAAAGAAGATGACAAGTTGGTGTATGGACATGTAGAGGGGATTAATGGAATACATTGGTGAACATTTAATAGAAAGTATCTCCTGATACACAAGGAAGAAGGATAGAGATGAACCCCATTATTGTCCTTCTAAGACATGAACCTATTAAATGCATCTTTGAGCCGAGAGGCTCATTACACAACCCAGTATGAGAGGATGTGTAAGTTTGTTTGTCCGTTTGTAGGTGCCCGTTTAAAAAAAAAAAAAAATTGAATAGAAAAATAATGTTGGCTATAATTAAAAAAAAATGTGTGAATCAGATGTTTAAATCGTATACTTTAAAAAAAAAAAAAAATCAAATTTTTATGGTTAAAATTTTTATTTGGTCCTATATATACTATATTTAGCATTCAAAAATACAATTTAAATAATGACAAATAACACATTATATTTTGCTCTCTAAAAAATTTGAATGTGAAGAAATTTGATCCTTCTTGGCTCATGTTAGATCCCTACTTAAGATGGATCTATGCTTGTAAATAAACATCTCATTCAAAATAATCATAACAAGTTTACATTTGAAGTGTAACTTGTATTTTCCATGGAATTTTGAAACAAATCAATGACCTTGATTAATGATTGAGCAAAAGCCAAGTTGTGTACAAAGTTATGCTCTTCATTCTTTCTATCAGAATATGCCCTCCATATATTGCAATTCACCATATATAACATAGCAACCTAAACATTAGACATTTTTACACTCTTTTGGATAATTATTCTTATTAATTTTGGCAAAAATTTGGTAAGGAAATTTTAGAATCTTAAATTTTAGTGTTATAATATGTAGAAATAGAATATTCCAGGGGCTTTGAGAATGTTAAATCTGTTTATACATTTAAAAATGCTTTTTAAACAATTTAAATTCAACATATTATCAAAAATTTTATCACCAAATTCTAAAAGGAAAATAAAACACATCTAATAATTAAACTCTTCATTTATAATTAAATGTGAAAACATGTATAAACATAAAAATTATAATGAAAATAAATTTATTTTAAAAAATATATTCTTAAAAATAATATACAAATATAATTAAATAAACATAAAACTTATAATAAAATAAATTTATATAAAAAAATATAGTCCTTTAAACAATATACAAATATAATTAAATAGAGGGAAAAAAATTAAAAAAAAGAAGCTATAACATGGTTAACATGTGACAGTGTCCAATCACTTGCGAAGGACGTCCAAAAGGTAGGTTGCAAGAACCACAACCATCATTTTAAGAGACCACCTACCTTTAAAAATATCGATATCGTGTCCATAAAATCATGTGGAATCTTTGTAAAAACTAAAATATGAATGCAATCTCTAACGATATTAGTCAGAAAACTAAAATAAGGAGAGAAACTAGCCAACTCTGTTATGCACATTGAGATCAGGTCGCAATCAAAAGAAACGAATGGTCTATTCAATTGGACGACTCCACTACTAAATTACATAAAGAATTGGGTCCCAACTAAAGGACTCTTATCTGTGGTAAGGCAGATTTGCACAGGAAAATCAACTCAGTTACGCAGTCTTCCAAATGCTTTTTGCGAACAGGAATGGATGGATGGGAATGGTCAATAATGTTGTGACTGGAGGAAGAGGAAATTGGCAGGAAACTTCATGCTTCCATGTTCAGAATAAAGTATATTGCCACTTGATTTGCTCAAGGAAATAAGAATCTTAGTAATCAGCCAGATATCAGAGCTGTTGTGCTTTCAATTGTCTGCCCAACTATTGAGGTCTTGATACACTGAAAAGAGTAGCAAAGACGTAGCTGGTAAATTCTCTGCATTCCTTAATCATTCAGACGCAAATATTGAGGCTCAGCGCACTTTCTCAATCTCTACAAAATATATTCTATCTTGCTTATTTTTTATTCTGTATCTAATGGCAGACTTTACTGTTATCGAGAAAACTAGTGTCCATTCAGAGCTGCTAGTCCTACTAAGACGGGTAGCTATCTTAGAAACAAACAAACCAAAGTTACTTGCGTTTTCCTTTATGAGAGATAGATGAGAGAGAAGTAGAGAGTACCAACCTCAGCCTTTTGCTTGTCTCCTTGCTTATTTCCTCCCTCCTTTGACAGAGCTTCGCCACTCCTTCCTCACTTGTCCCACTTCAAAGAACACCTGTAGAGTCAAAGCAGCAGAATACCATCAAAGCATAGAGATCTATAACCATAAAGAATATAGCATCAGATGTACATTAACCATACACACGCATAAACAAATACAAGATTCAGAGATATACAAGCATAAGGAGGAAAACTCAAATAGCTTTATTGATAGAAGTAGTAGAAGAGAGGATTATAACCCAGCTGTCTGATCCAGCGCCATCCTCCCAACATGAAAGCCCTCTTCACCTCATGAAAAGACTAGATCACCCAACAATGCAATGCTTCACAGAGAAACCAACAACACTTCCTTACAAAATACAAAATTCCAGCCTCCGGATCTCTAGGATGAGGGATCCATATATAGATATTTGCAGGTGGGTGAGTTAGCTTCTGGGATTTTGATTAGTGTCATTTCACTGATAGTTCTTGGTTCCACTTGGAGATTTCATGATCTCTTACTCATCCTTGGGCGAATTCAAAGAGGCAAATGTCAAATGAGTAGTTTCTAGAAGATTCTCTGGGTTTCCACCTAGCACACTGCCTTTGCCATTTGTCTGCTCTCACTCATCACACCCTATAGAAGGGCTTTTCAGTATGCATCGCACCCTTTGCATGTGACAGGTGAGATGCATCGCACCTTCAGCATGGAGCAGTCTGTATGGTCCAGTTTTGACCAGTTCTGAGCAGTTTTCCAGGGAGAACTTCTGGGAAATGATGTAATCAACTGACCTTGTTCCTTTAGGGTATGAAACAACACTTTTAGGGGTTTAGAATCCCTTGGTTTATGGACATATGTGATTGGGGTTGCAGTGCCCAAATATGTCTATAACAGTTGCCCCCTAAAGCATGAGGTCGTAAATCTTTTGATGTCGGGTGAAATGCTTTATCATGAGGATCTGAGGTTTTTCGAACTGGAAGGTGACCTGTAATAATATACAATACAATACATTATCTTCATAATATTTTCATGATCTCGCTGAGGCGGGCATTCCCATGCTTAGCTTTATAAATTCATTTTCATGTACATAGGACAGACAACTGTCTGTGTGGCAGACTGATGATTCTGGTAGAGCCATCATCCCTTGGCTTGGATGATTATCTGTGCAGCTATGATGTACATTTGATGTCTTTATTTTTCCTGAATATATAGCAGCCCGGATGGATGAAACTAGATCTGGGGTCTTCAAACTCGTTCAATCTTCGCCCGAAGTACAAGTCGATCCATGTGAAAAGATGTTTTGGTGTCGAACATGGAAAGACATCACCTGATTACCAACCAATGATGTAAGCTATTAACAGGCGCGAGAGGAATCACCGATAATGATAATGACCCTCAAGGTACTGCAGTACAATTCACGTGGTGTGAATACATGAGTCGATGTCGAACACCATGCAAAGTCTTTCGGTCGAAGGCCATTGATGTAAACCTGTCGCCGGAAGTGAGAAACTTGCCATTAAGGCATGCAAGCTTCAAAGTACTGAAAGGGTTGTTCCTAAGTCGACTTCTTGGATAATGAGCTGGTGTCGACAAGAAGTGACCCATCGTAGGAGGGCCTTAATGAATCCCACATCTACGACACGGAACGGAGCAAATGATTTTGTGGAGGTGAAAACGATCTGATGATACAAGGTTTAGGGTGGCGGTCATGAAAGAATGAAGCGTGAAGGTATTGTAGCGGATGAGGCGTTAGCTGGGTTGGTGAATTCTCTGAGCGACTTCTCTTGAACATAGTGGTGACACTGAAATGGATTGGTAGCGTTAACCCAAAAAATGGATGGTACGGAGGACCAATGGTGATATGACCAATAAACGGAATAACCCAACCCAACTCAATCATGGTGACGGAGTGAAAGTGTCATGTTTAAGAGTGACCTGCTACCAATGAAGTTCTTCAAGTTTTCTTCCCATTTTTCCCCAGTCATTGCTGACCAATACCTCTTTATTTTTGTTTAGCTTGAGGAGGATAACATATGCTTGTTCTATAATTTTCCCTTCGAGCAAACCTGTCACTATGTTTTAGCAAGCCTAGCGACAGTGAAACTTGCTCTTGTCTGTAATGGACAAGTTTGTCGCTATTGTTTTAATGAGTTTAACGACAAAGATAACTCAGTCCTTTTCAGTTTTAGAGAGTCTGAAAAGAGACGGAGAGGAAACTCCAGTAATCCTTTTTCACAGTATAATCCCTTAAGTTTGAAAAAGTATAAAATAATACGAAAGAGATGACTTTTCCGATCACTTTAATGAGCAGAAAAAGAAAAGCACTCGATCATTTTGTGTAATGATCCCTCAGGTCCAAAAATATTAAAATATATAGGAGGGATGGCACTTCCAATCACTTTAATGAGCTGAAGAGGCAAATTGCTCGGCAATATTTTTATATTTTACGAGTCTAAAAAGAGCTTAAAAGAGACTCGTCTTTGAGGAACGAGTGATATTTTCGGGTAGCAATTGGTTCCAGGTAAGGTTTGTAACTTTTCAATCACGGCAGTGTAAAGAAGATGGCTAATAGAATCACTCGTCGCAGTTGTTCCTCAAAAGGGTAAACAATCGAGTGGAGGCGTATGATCGGCTAAAAAGTGGAGGTGATGGTAAGTACACGACCAAGGCTCAAAAGCTGATAGTAATGCGATCACAAAGGTTATTTACCGAAAATGGGTTCATTTTTTAATGAGCTTGAACTCTGGGGGAACATATGCTCATAGCTAGGTTTATTTTTTAACGAGCTTGAACTTTACGGAAACATTGATCGTACCAGTCGTATAATAAGGATGTCTCTCATTAGTAGGTTCATGTTGAGGCCAAAACAATCCATCTCCGTCATTGTTCCACAAATGAGCAAATTGCAGACATCTTCACCAAAGCGCTTGGAAGAGAAAAGCTTGAAAGATTTAGAACGATGCTTGGACTCACAAACATCCCTTTAGATTAAGGGGGGAATGTTGACACCTAATCCTCTGCGATTGGGTGAATTTGGAATGTGAACAGTCATCAAGAAGATGAACTGAGCAGTCACATTCTTTGTATATAAAAATAGCTACCTAATGAAATAAATCGTATCAGTTTTCTGCCAAACTGGAGTTACTCCTGGCCTGACATGGTATCAGAGCCAGCTCCTTGTTTTAGCTATTATGCTCCTTGTAACTCCTCTGTCCTGGCCTCTGCCTCTGCCTCTGCTTTATTCCCTTCTGTTCTGAAATAATCTGCCTCTGCCGCATTGCACATCTGTCCATACTGAGACCTGACGGTGCTAGGAGTAACTCCAGTTTGGCAGAAAACTGATACAGACAAAGGTAAAGCACCTGAATCCGCTCACTATATTGAGGCACAATGTAACATTGGAGTAAATGAAGATTTGTTTAATGCTTCACTTGCTTCTTCGAAAAATGATTCGTTGCTTGATTCAGGAGCAACCTGTCATATGACTCATAGAAAAGATTTTTTTGAAGATTTCACTGATAATGTTGATGGAGTAGTATACTTTGCAGATCAGTCAAAAATCAAGCCATCAGGGCTTGGCACAATCAGGCTTACACTGCCTAGTCTTCCAGAATTTCTTCTGGATCATGTTCTATATCTCCCACAGCTCAAGAGAAACTTGCTGTCCTTGGTCCACATCCGCCAGCAAGGTCACTCCATTCATATGTTTGATGGCAAACTTGAGGCAAGAAAAGCTTCTGACCACTCACTTGTCATGAGGGGAATAGAAGAAGAAAGGCTTCTCAAACTGCAAGGAACCTCTGCTCATGCACAACATTTCTCATATATTTCTCATCATGAAGAAGGTACACTTCCATCAAGTTTATTATGGCATGCTAGATTTGGACATTTAAACTATGATAGTCTCCGCTTATTAAAGAAAAATGGTGTTGCTGGTTTGCCTACAATTCCTAGGAAACATAAGCAATGTGATGCTTGCATTCTAGGAAAGCATAGCAAACAGTCTTTTCATGATTCACATTCAAGAGCACATAGGAAGCTTGAACTCATTCATTCAGATTTATGTGGTCCAATGCCTGTTCCTTCTGCAAATGGAAATAAATATATCATGATATTTATTGATGATTACACCAAAATGTGTTGGGTTTATTTATTGAAGAACAAATCTGATGCTTTTCAAACATTCAAGAATTTTCATAAATGGATTGAAAATGATGCACAATCTCATATTGGGTCTATTCGCACTGATAATGGAAAAGAATATACATCAAATGAATTTGAAAACTATCTTCGCCAACATGGGATCAAACATCAAACAACTGTGCCTTATAATCCCCAACAGAATGGTGTAGCTGAAAGAATGAATAGAACAATCTTGAATATGGTACGATCCATGCTTTTCTTCAAAAATGTAAAGATAATGTTTTGGGCTGATGCTGTTCTATGTGCTGCATATATAAAGAATAGATGTCCATCTAATGCCATAAGAAACAAGACTCCTTATGAATTGTGGTATGGACATGTTCCTTCGGTAAAACATCTCAGGGTCTTTGGTTCCACCTGTTATGCTTTGATACCAAAGGTTCATAGAAACAAACTTGGCGCTAGAAGTCGTAAGTGTATCTTCCTGGGGTATTCAAACACCTCCAAAGCATACCGCCTCTATGATGAAGCAAATAAAAAGTTTGTTGTATCTAGAGATGTAATTTTTCTTGAATCATCCAAATCTGACAATGTTGTTGAGCGGCAACTTGATCGCTTGGATAGATTCGTAAAAACGAAATCATTTCAAGAATTTGATAATCAGATTCCACATCTTGAAGGGGGGATTCCTATACTAGATCAACATGTGGAATCTTCTTCTGAAGAACAATCTCCCCTGCATGAAACTCCAACAACGGATGATGCTTTAAGTGATGTAATTGATAGAATTGGGAGACTCAATCTTGATTCAGTCCCAACTCAATCAACAGAGCAGCCTGGACCATCTCAGAAAGGTCCCCCAAAGTGGCTGAAAAAGACACTTGAAAGTGTTCATCCTGATGAAATTGGAAAAACAGGAACCAGAAATTCAAACCAACAAAATGGAGGTGATGTAGATGACTCTAATTCACCTGTTGATATGGATGTCTCTTATGATTGTGAATTGAACTTGTCTACATATTTTGAACCAACTTCCTTCAAAGAAGCTGCTTCTCATGATGAATGGAAAGAAGCGATGCAAAAGGAGTATGATGCCCTCATAAAGAACGGCACTTGGAAGCTGGTTGATCCTCCATTTGGAACCAAACCAATTGGCTGCAAGTGGGTCTACAAGAACAAGTACAAAGCTGACGGCTCACTTGACAAGCACAAAGCTAGGCTTGTGGCAAAAGGTTTTGCACAGAAGGAAGGGGTCAATTATGAGGAAACTTTTGCCCCCACAGCAAAATGGGCCACCATCCGGACACTCTTTGCACTAGCAGCTCAGAACGGTTGGAAAGTCCATCAAATGGATGTAAAAACTGCCTTCTTGAATGGAGATCTAAAAGAGAATGTTTTTATGTCCCAACCTGAAGGATTTGCTGTGAAAGGACATGAACATAAAGTATGCAAACTTGTGAAGTCCTTATATGGCCTGAAACAAGCACCGCGAGCCTGGTATGAAAAACTAACTGAGCATCTTCTGAAACTCAACTTCAATCATTTTGATCTTGATGATGCAACTTTATTTGTCAAGAAAGTTGGAAAAACAGTTGTATATCTTGTGGTATATGTAGATGATCTTTTAATGACAGGGAACAATGAAAGCTACATTGCATCCATAAAGAAGGAATTAGGGAAAAGTTTTGAAATGACTGATTTGGGCTATGTTCATTACTATCTTGGCATTGAGGTAACCCAACATCCAAAATCCATATTTCTTTCTCAAAAGAAATACATTGGAGATTTGTTAAACAGATTTGGCATGACAGAGTGCAATCCTCTTTCTACTCCAATGGATCAAAACTTAAAGCTCACATCTATTGAAGGAAAGGAATTTGAGGATGCAACAAAGTATAGACAGCTTGTAGGAAGTCTCATCTACCTCACTACTACCAGACCAGACATTTCATTTGCTATTGGAATCCTCTCCAGGTTTATGCAAAATCCTTGTGAGGGACATTGGTCTGCTGCAAAAAGAGTTCTAAGGTACTTGAAGGGAACTCAAGACCTTGGAATCAAGTATACACAGGTGGACGACTTCAGCTTGATTGGATACTCTGATTCAGACTTCGATGGAGACAAAGAAACTGGAGTATCTACTTCAGGATATGCTATGAGTCTTGGATCAGGAGCTGTCTCTTGGAGATCACGCAAACAATTAGTTCCAGCAGATTCCACAACAAAAGCAGAATACGTGGCAGCAGCTGAAGCAACGAAAGAAATTGTGTGGCTCAGGAAAATTCTTGAATATTTGCAGGTAAAACAAGTACAATCAACTCCACTCATGATTGACAACACCTCTGCAATAAAGTTGGCCAAGAACCCAAAGTTCCATGATCGTACAAAGCACATCAATACTAAATATCATCTGATCCGACATCATGTTGAGGCCAAAACAATCCATCTCCGTCATTGTTCCACAAATGAGCAAATTGCAGACATCTTCACCAAAGCGCTTGGAAGAGAAAAGCTTGAAAGATTCAGAACGATGCTTGGACTCACCAACATCCCTTCAGATTAAGGGGGGGAATGTTGACACCTAATCCTCTGCGATTGGGTGAATTTGGAATGTGAACAGTCATCAAGAAGATGAACTGAGCAGTCACATTCTTTGTATATAACAATAGCTACCTAATGAAATAAATCGTATCAGTTTTCTGCCAAACTGGAGTTACTCCAGGCCTAACACTTTTCTAGTGCCATTTGGCCCCTACAAAGGTGAATGGTTGATCAGACCAATCACCTAACTTAAGCAGTTGAAGTTAGTAAAAAACTACGGGGTTAGAGTTACGTTGGTCGCTTTTAACTTGCATACAAAAGGTTTGCATGCCCCTAGGTATAAAGAGAAGTAGAGTTTCCAGGTTACCATATGGAAGTTCTTGCATTAAATCAAGGTTGTTTCGTCTGCATTTGCAAACAAAACACTTCCTTGGCTCTGCCCATCGAAATAGACAAAGGTGGATGGTGGGAGCTTCCACTCACATAATGTTTGATGAGGGAATCCTTTTCCAGTCTAATCCCATTTTCATAAACGGACAGGTGTGTTAGACTAGTCATATATCCTATGCGGAAACCTACCTTATACCTGGGGTTTTCCTACTGAAGCACACTAGGGCGCATGCCCCTTGGGTTTAGTCACATTCACCGAATCACTCGCACTCATCAAGTGGACGGACTAGAGGTTGATGAGACATTCCTTGTGCAAAAAGACCAGTTAGGGATGGCATTTGACTAGAAGCCATGTTTGAACCGGGGAATGAAAGCTGGTCAACAAGCTGGACCATTCTGCCTTCATACGGGAAACACATCACTCGAAAGAGTGAGGAAACAATAGCTCCCATGATGTAAATGTAGTCACGCCCAAGGAGTAGATTGTAATCTAAAGGCCCTTAGACTACCATCACGTTTAGATGAACGGTTTTCCTTCTCAAAGTTATAGGCAAATTTGGAAGGATCCCTAATGGTCGACTGGTTCCTTTGTTGAAGCCTGACAGATTTCGAATCTCAGGTAGAAGTGATGGCGAACCAAGCGCTTTCCAAGAAGTTGAGGAAAGGATACTCACGGAAGCCCCTTCATCTATGATAGTACTAGCCATGATCATTCTGTAAGCTTGTACTATGATTCGGAACGGTACATTAAATGGTAGTCGGGGTCTCCCTAGTAGATTCCAATCAAAGGAAACGACTAGATTGCTTGGAGGAGGGACCAAATAAACAGCGGGATGAATCTCTGACTAACTTCCTTCCTGCGGTAAAAGAACGGGTAGATTTCCCCCATGTTCATCGGATTCTGTGTTAACAAAAAGAATTTGAACGGTGTCGTTCTCATTCTCTTTGATGACTGTATCATCTAAAGGTGGACCTTCTGAAGACAAGACTGGATCGACTGCCATCTCGACCTATTGACTTTGGTCCAGTGTGGACTCAGAGGGTTTATCTTCAATGATAAGTGCTTCGACCGACAACAAAGGTGTGTCAGTCGGATTTTCAACTAGCGATGGACTCGACAAGAGTTTCTTGTATCCAGGAGGAAGTCGTTGTGGTGAAGCAGGACGGTTATCCAAGACTCTTTTAGCTTCATCTAGGAAAGGATAACGGTGGAGGACATGATCGCCTTCACACAGTCTATAAGGAAATTTAGATCTTCCTTTCTGTCCATTGACTTCATTTTCACTAGTTGATGGTGTGCTCTCAACATGATCATCAGAGGTTGAAGACACCAGATTGTGCAAGCGGGGAGACCGGTCTCTTAAAATCCACGGGATGCAAGGACAATCTCAATGATAGTGGTCTCCTTTGCAAATGACACATGGAGATTTAGGTTTGGATGGTGCAGTGTATGGATTTTCGCCAGACGATGCATGGTTGCCCCCTTTCAGCCATTGGCTTCTTCTTCTTCTTCTCTTTCCCTTTCTTCTTCTTCTCAGTTACTTGGTTTTTAGCATTACCAGCTACACCAAGCGAAGAGGAAGAAGGAGAGGGAGAAACAAACGAAGTAGAAGGTGGGGGAGTGACTTTAGTATCATCTAGTTGCTGATTTGATTGTTGAGGAATTACGGTGTTCTGAACGACAGAGGTTGAGAAAAGCCATATTGGCAGGCCAATTATGAACCCTGGAAGGGACAATGTAGCATGTGTGGAGCACCAACATCTCCCAAAAAAGAGAAAGGACTAGGATTCCCCCCAAGGGGAAATCCTTGATTGGTGGACTCCATTTTCTCAACCTACGACCAATGAGGGAACAATGATTTTATTCCGATTAAAATAAATTTTATGACGCTTTGACACAACTTGCTTTTTCAATTTTTAAGAGTCGAGAAAAAGCTAAAGATGACTCTAGTCGCCTTCAATTTTTAATGAGCCTGAAGTGACAAGTGCTCAGATGGACCTTTTCTTTTAAGGAGTCTGAAAAGGAACAAAAGTGACTACTCTGGAAATCTAGACAGAGGGATTACCAAACCAATCGCAAAACTGCAGAATACATTTTATGTACGGTAGTCAATCTTCCCGAATGTTGTGTTCTGTGCATTGCGATCGATAGGGAGGTAGACACGGCTTCCTACGGATAAAGGATATAGCCTATTGTGGTATCCCAATATATACTCGACGGTATGTGGGAGCACAAGTTCATACTGGCACTTGTCGTATCAAAGAGGAGGAATCACCCAACCTACGATGAGAACGATAGTTACCAGGCTTTACGATGTCGGAATACGTCTCTAGCCTAGACTTCTAGATGTTGTGCGTTAGGTTCCAAAGCGTTTTTATGTTCATTGAGGTTTATTTTACAGTTGATCTTTCTTAAGAAGTTTTCCTTTAAGGTTCACCGCGTGATGTAGATATACAATTCCTAAATATGCAATCTAAGATGATAAATAGTCGTGTACTTTCTTTTAGCAATGAAAATCCTAGCTACTAAGGAAAGAGAAGTAAAATTCTTTCAACATAAAGCAGAGAGCACACACTAAGATGCACTGTCCTAAATCAATTTTTGCATGCAGTCTAAATGCAAATGCACATGCATGAATTTGTTTTTCAGTTTCCTTAACGTGAGAATGACAAAAAGAAAACTAAGTACAGATCTGAACTATCTTTCCTCAAAGCGACACTTTAGCAATTTCTTTTCAAAAATGAAAAGAAGATTTAGACGACACTTTCAATTTCGACTTGAAAACTACTTTCAACACTTCAAAGAATTGATGATTCAAATCAAATACAATGGAAAAAGTGTAATCGAGTATCTAAAAGAGGAAGACTTTACGACACTCTTTTCTTTGACTGAAAACGACACTTGCGACACTTTCAAATCAAAAGATGACAGTTCGATTAAGATATTGTTTGCAAAGGAGAACTATAAATGATGAAAAATACATAAAAAAAATTCACAATTCTTTATCAATGGAGGCTGAATAATGCAAAGGAAGAGAGTTTCAACAGTGATACTCTGATCATAGACAGCAAAACTACTGAATAGAGCTGAAAACAATGAAGGAAAAACCAAAATCTGGAGGCAGAAACAGTCTCATTCAATCATCATACCTGTAACACAGGGAAACAGTGATGCATCTCACTTGCAACACACGGGAGGTGCGATGCATCCAGGTTGCCAATGAGAGACAGTGCAATGGTCCAGGGAGGAGACTGAGCTTGGTTTTCACTCATAGTTTGCAGCTAAGTTCAAGGATTTAGGTTGAGCTAATGATAGACAATAAACACAAAGTATAGGGGATGATCTAATGAGGTTGTTTGAGCTACCACCAGGGCACTTAGGTTGTTTGCAAGTCAGATGTTCAGTTCATAAACTAACTTGGAGATTGACTAAAGCAGCGTTGATCTACTTTGCAATTGCATAGCAAAAGTAGTTCGAAGGCTAGCTGGCTTAACTTCAGGCTTCGTCTGTAGCTTATAAAGCAAACAATAGTGACTAACAATCAAACTATTTGTTCCCCAGTGGAGTCGCCATTTTGTTATCGGGAAAACTAGTGTGCATTCAGAGCTGCGAGTCCCACTAAGATGGGTAGCTATCTTAGAAACAAACAAACCAAAGTTACTTGCATTTTCCTTTATGAGAGATAGATGAGAGAGAAGCAGAGAGTACCAACCTCAGTCATTCACTTGTCTCCTTGCTTGTTTCCTCCCTCCTTTGATAGAGCTTCACCACTCATTCCTCACTTGTCCTGCTTCAAAGAACACCTGTAGAGTCAAAGCAGCAGAATACCATCAAAGCATAGAGATCTATAACCATAAACAATATAGGATCAGATGTACATTAACCATACACATGCATAAACAAATACAAGATTCAGAGATATACAAGCATATGGAGGAAAACTCAAATAGCTTTATTGATAGAAGTAGTAGAAGAGAGGATTACAACCCAGCTGTCTGATCCAACACCATCCTCCCAACATGAAAGCCCTCTTCACCTCATGAAAAGACTAGATCACCCAACAATACAATGCTTCACAGAGAAACCAACAACACTTCCTTACAAAATACAAAATTCCAGCCTCCGGATCTCTAGGATGAGGGATCCATATATAGATATTTGCAGGTGGGTGAGTCAGCTTCTAGGATTTTGATTAGTGTCATTTCACTGATGGTTCTTGGTTCCACTTGGAGATTTCATGGTCTCTTACTCATCCCTGGGCGAATTCAGAGAATCATGTGTCAAATGAGTGGTTTCTAGAAGATTCTTTGGGTTTCCACCTAGCAAACTGCCTCTGCCATTTGTCTTCTCTCGCTTATCGCACCCTACAGAAGGGCTTTTCAATATGCATCGCACCCTTTGCATGTGACAGGTGAGATGCATCGCACCCTCAGCATGGAGCAGTCTGTACGGTCCAGTTTTGAGCAGTTTTCCGGGGAGAACTTCTGGGAAATGATGTATCAGCTGACCTTGTTCCTTTGGGGTATGAAACAACACTTTTAGGGGTTTAGAAGCCCTTGGTTTATGGACATATGCGATTGGGGTTGCAATGCCCAAATATGTCTATAACATTTACCCCATCTTGTGACGGTACATCCTTAGCATCCACCTCCACGGCCCCCTCCCATGGCAATAACAATTGTTATGTGTATGATGCCTTTCTGAATCACCGTGGCCCTGATGTCAAGAAAGGACTCGCTACGCATATCTACTATCGCCTTAAAGGTCTTTGATTGGTAGTTTTTCTGGACCAGAAAGAATTGCAAGGAGGAGAGAAGTTGGATCCTCAAATCGAAGGGGCCCGCAGATCTTCAGTGGACGTGGGGTGGAGATGGAGTTTATGCGTGAGCTCTAGGCATGCTCGAAAGGAATAGAACATTTGATTCTCAATGGCGATATGACCCCGACACCATGGAAAAATGGAGGAATTCTCTTTCTGCTGTGGAAAATATAAGCGGTTTTGAGCTGAAGGACAAGTAAGACCCTCCAATTCTGCCTATTATTCGAGTTTTGTAGATTGTTGGCTTGATAAGTATATCGCATATTATTTATGTAGATGTTTCTTATTAGTCAATTAACTGTGATTGTGAATATTGTTCAGGGAAGAGTGGAAGCTGGTCGAGGAGGTCATCTAACAAGTTTTGAAAACGGTTCGCAAACCACCTTTGAACATTGCTAAATATCCTACTGGCCTCTATTTCTAAAACTCAGCAAGGAATTTAAAGCAGTGAATTTACTTTGATAAATAGATATGGGAAAGCATTCATTCAGTGAATATTGCCCACACTCCAAAAACACCTGCGTGATTCTGATTACACTCAAACAACAACATCATATTAATTACTTTTCTCTGTCATGAATTAAATGTAAAATCGTATCCAGGTCCCCGAAATCCAGGTGGGCGAAGCTAGCTGCAAGAAAGTAGCTTCATGAAAATCATAACTCTCTGCCCCTCGGTGAAAATTAAATTTCCTAAATACTTTTAACATGGTATCAAAGCGGGTTAAATATTGTTAGTGTAAAAACAAGTGTTTTTACTAGCAGTAAGAATTGTTTTGAGGGCACATTGTTTTTAGCATATTTACCAGCAAGTAGAAAGTTTTTTTTTATGCTCAAAAATGGAAACATCAAGCACAAGCTTGAATAATCCTCAAATACCTCAGTTTAATGGCAAAAATTATGATTTTTGGGCTATTACAATGAAGGCCCTGTTTTCTTCTCAAGACATTTGGGATTTGGTGGAGAATGGTTTTCAAGAACTAACAGATGTAGCAACATACAATGCCTTATCTCAACAAGAAAAAGATTTGTTAAGGGACAACAGGAAGAAGGATTCAAAAGCCTTGTTTTATATTTTTCAAGTAGTTCATGAAAGTATTTTCCCGAGGGTTGCAGCAGTAACGAAGTCCAAGCAAGCATGAGACACCCTCCAGACAGCCTACCAAGGCATGGAAAAAGTCAAAACAACAAAGCTACAAATGTTGAGGAGATATTTTGAAACACTTTGTATGAAAGAGCCTGAGAATATAGACTCATTTTTTACACATGTAAGTGGGCTAGTTACTCAAATCAAGTCTCATGGTGAGACACTTGAGGAAAGAAGAATAGTTGAGAAAGTTTTGAGAAGTTTGCCAGCAAGGTTTCAGTTCATTGTTGTGGTCGTAGAAGAGACAAAGGATCTCTTGTAATTGTTAGTGGATGAGCTTATTGCATCACTGATTTCTCATGAACATAGATTCAATAAAGCAGCAAGCTCCTCATTGGAGCATGCCTTCAAGACACAAGTATCATTTGGTCAAGGTCGAGGCAGAGGAAGATCATATGCTAGAGGAAGAGGAAGAAGCACACATAGAGGTGGAAGAAGCAGCCCTTCAAGCTCAAATGGAAGAGGCGACAATCAAAATCCAAGTCAAGGCCCAAGCCAAAATCAAGCACAAGGTCAGAGGTATGATAAATCTCAAGTTCAATGTCATTACTGTAAGAAGTATGGTCATTATGCAAATGAATGTAGAAAGAAGAAATATAACATTAGTAACAAACTATGTGTAAATTTCACAAGAGAAAATCATAACCATGATAGCATGTTTTTAGCTTGTAATGTAGCACAAGAAAAATAGAGTGATATATGGTATCTAGATTTAGGGTGTAGCAACCACATGTCAGGAAACATAGAAATGTTTTTTGATCTAGATGAAAGTGTGAAATCTGAAGTGACATTAGGGACTGATAGCAAAGTCTCTGTCATGGGAAAATGAAGAGCTAATATCCTAACAAAGAAGGGGAAGAAGAAATACATCTCAGATGTTTACTTTGTCCCCGGCCTGAAACATAACCTCATGAGCATTGGACAACTCATGCAGAAAGGCTAAAATGTCTTCTTCAAAAATGATGTGTGCACAATTTTCGATAGGCCTCCAAACAAACATCTGGTTGCAAAGGTCCATATGACAAACAATAGAATGTTTCCCCTAAAAATAATATCAGATTTGCAGAAAGAAGGTGCACAAGCACAACTATCTATGAACTCACAAGAAGATGGAAGAAAAGAGGCAGTTGTCACACAAGTAAACTTTCAAGCAGAGGTAAGAGATGAAAACTGGTTATGGCATTTGAGATTTGGACATCTCAACTTTGGAGGTTTGAATTTGCTGCATAGGAAAGGCATGGTGAAGGGTTTACCACTCATAGAAAAACCAGACAGCATATGTGAAGGATGTATCTTGGGCAAGCAACATAGAGAGACATTTTGAGCAGGAAAGTCAGTGAAGGAAAATACACCTTTGGAAATTGTCCACTCAGATTTATGTGGACCAATGCAGACACCATCAATTGGTGGCAGCCACTATGTATTGACCTTCATAGATGACTACACAAGGAAGACATGGGTCTTTCTCCTAAAACAAAAAAGTGAAGTGTTTGTGATCTGAAAATGGGGCACTTAGGCTTGTTGTCTAACTTACAAGGACCTCGCCCACTTCCAAAACTTAAATATTCCCAAGTCTTATTGATTAACCAATGTGGAATTGATAATATGCTTGAAAATATAGGTGTATGCTTATGTATGTTTTAGAACTATTTATGTGCTTTTAAAATTCTGTTATTTATGTTGATACAACATATATATATATATATATATATATATATATATATAACAGTAGACAATGCAGCAATAGAACAACACATAAGACAACAATTTAATTAGGAGTTCACCCAAAACTCTTGGGCTATGTCTCCGTAAGCTCTACTCAACTCAACTAGGCTCTTTGGGATTATGGCAAGGTCATTTTTACAAGCTCTTGGTTCAACTCCACTGTTTTACACAGAAACAATGGGTTTAGACACCATTTTATCCCTGGCCCTTGAAGCTCTCGGCTTACTGGTTCTCAGCTTTGGCTCTGGCTTTGGCTCTTGGCTTTGGCTCTTAGCTCTGGCTCTGGCTCTTCAGCTTTGGCTTCTTTGGCTCTCTTTAACTTATAGCTCTCTAGCTTTTCACTTGACCTCTAAGTGACTCCCTCGGCTACTCTGCGTAGTAGCTTTCACTCTCTGCTTCTGCCTTCTACATTAGCTTCTTCCTCCTCCTCTCACTTGTGCTCTCTGGCTCTTTTGAGGCATCTCCCCGACCTTTTGGCTTCCCTGGCCGTTTCTCCTGCAATTCATTGTCCCTCTGTGGTTCTGTCGCTTCAAAATGCATCATTGCCTGTAAAAAATGCTTGTTGCAGCATGGCATGATGATCAGGAGTGGTTACAGAAGGAATCAGGGCCATTTCAGAGGCGAAAATCTGAAAAATGGAGAAAATTCCTTTATAAAGGGAAGGCCCGTGATTTCTGGGCGTGAAATCCCATTCAATTGCCCCTAAATCCCTATTGGGTCCACCATTAGGAGTTATATCGCATCGCATTAATGTGTTGGACGAGATCCCTAATACACGGGAAAACCTTCAAAAACCCGAGAAAATCCTTTTTATCGGATTTGAAAATGTATTGCATCCACCCTATAATCATTTTGGGTCTGCCTTTTGCCACTAGCGCAATCCCCACTGTCGATCTACGGGATCTCCGATCCAACGGTCATCATTCAATTTCGAGTGGCTTAGGAGTAGGGAGGTTACCAGCCCGAAAAGGTGGTTTTCCTCTCTCCTCCGCCAGCCACGTGTCGACCAGTCTATGGGATCGGGTGGAGCCAGCCCAAAACCACTTTCCGCCTAAGGCCCACCCGAAATCCCGCCTTATCGGAACTCAAATTTTATATATCGCACCTTTAATTCCCCTTCAGGTTCGGCTGTATCGCTTTGGGGGCTTTTTCCTTTGTATTTCAGTTTTTATGCCAAAACACTCTTATACACGAGAAAGTCCCTTTTTCTGAAACTCAAATATTATGATGTCGGGTTTATAAAACCCATCAGGTCTGGCAATCGCATGTCACCGATTTGATCTTGGCCGTCCATTCCTTTCTTGATCTAATGGCTGAGATTGCCTGTCGCGATCGCTATCACATATCGCATCACATACAGCCCAGGGGTTCTATACATCGTCGATGCCGATTCGCCAATCCGATCATTGGCGATCGGTGTATCGCATGATCGCAATCGCCGAGTCCAGGGTCCCGGTATCGCCTGCGGGCCTGTCTCCGACTCGATTGATCGAATCAGTGGATTGGGGTTTCTTCAGCCTCCACTTAAGTTTGGCCTTTTTTGCCTTTTTCCGATGCGATTTCCCTTTATAAGGGTCTTTTGCCCATTTTAGGGGATTTTGCCTCTTTTTCTAGAGAACAAAGGGCAACTTCTTTTGGTGATAACTTCTGCATCCTAAGTCCATTTTTGCCCCTTCTAATTGCAGTGGATTTAGAATGAAAATATATCTACAATGGGGCTATTTCCAGGAACTTCCTTGGACTTTCATTTTCCTCTATGAGGAACACTCAAACTTGGGAGTCTATCCAAAATCCATTTTGGATCACACCTTCCCACTAAAAGAACTTTTGGTCTCCAAAAGACTAATATACTGATCTGAATAGTAAATGAGAGTAATAACACCCTCTTCTTTCAACCTCCACACACTTGTCTTGCATAGTGTCTTCTGAACCAAAGCCTTTGACCACTTTCCTTTTTAGATGTGCTGGTCCTCCTGGGAAGAACTACCTTCCTCCTTGCCTTCCTATGGAACTCCTGCTTAAATGGTCATCGAAGGTAGTCTAAACTTCTTTGCTTTGATCATTGATCTAAGGTGGCTCAAACAAATTTGAAGTACACCTGCTCCACAAAACTTTCATTTATACCTGTTTAACAAGTTGTCAACAACAACTGTTAACAATAACAGAAATACAGACAATAACTAGATGGCCTAACCTCTTGATTCAACAAAAGAAACAAATTTTCACATCTTGTGAACAACTCCATGTCTTACATCTGATACAAATGATGGACTAGACAAAAAGACCACAAAACATGCCTTTAAAACAAATGACCCTTCAAGTCAAGCATGTAGAAAAAGACCATTAGGACTCTTTTCAAAAGATGAAACATTTCATCACTATCTCTGTCTTGGAGACCAAATTAACTTCTCCCAAGTCAACATTGCATCACATGCCTATCGAATAAATCAACCCTACAAGTTAATTACACATACATGTTCAAAACAAGGAAAACATCAACATCCTTGTGTCCATGCACATCATGCTCATGCATGCATTTCATCCTTCAACTTTCTCTTAAGTACATTGTACTTTCGAAGTTGAAATGAAATATAATGTTGCAGCAATAAAGTGAGTCTCCTACTCAACTTTTCCATTCACCTTCTTGGTAAGAACCTGCAACTTGCAATCATTAACAAAGAAATGAAAATAGATGCATCAATAGACATGCAACCTTAATTGGATAAGAACTCTAGCCATTTCTCACCAATCCCTTTCAAAGGTACTACCTTTGTCTGCACATTGGCATCAACATGTGAATCATCCTGAGACACATCATTCATGGAATCTTCCTTTCCATTTCTTCCATCTTCTCTTTCCACTTTCTTCAACTTTTGTGGAAGCATTGCTAGATTTAGAGTCCAACATCTTTCAGCAAGATGCCCTTGCTTATGGCAGTAAGTGCAACACATGTGCATCCTCTTGACATCATGATTTGTCTTGTCCAATGGACCTTTGGCTTCTTGCTTCTTTTCCTTCAAAAGTTTCCTGTATGTGGCCATTCTCTTCCAACATCTCAAAACATGATGGTTATCCAAACCACAAAAAGAACATGAAATTCTTTTTCCATTTCTATGTGGAGATTTATCATGCTTTGCAAAATCAAAAGGAAGATGATTAGAACCAGATTTATACCTACCTCTTTCACCTTTATTGCCTTCATGAGGAGGTGAAGCAAATGAAGAAGTGACTCCCTTTGGAACACCATCAATCTCTTCAAGGCTGTTAGAGTTTCCACAACTCTCTGGCTCAAGTGTGTGCTTCTGAACACCTGCATCCTGCAAGTGATGTTTCAAGCCATTGCATTCCTCCTGAATACAATCTTCACACTTTTGAGGTAGAGGACATGAAATGAAACTCCTTCTTGGGACTGTTTCAATGGCCTTCATGGCAGCTTTGGAACTCTCTCCATAAGACTGTCCATAGCCAAGACCCAAATACTTAGGCCTTTCCTCAACCATTATTGGTTCAACAATACCTTGTGCATGCTTGCCCAAGCCTTTTCCTTCATAGCCCATCTTGGACATTAGCTTGGAACCTATGCCTCTAGTTGTTTTTCAAAAGAACCAATATAAGCATTCCTAGAGTAATTTGAAGACAAACTAGAATGGTTTACCTCTTCTTCAAGCTGATATTTGACCAAGGCTTCTTTGGCAACAAAGAGCTGTGACTCCAACTCATGCATCATTTTCAGGTTCATATTTGCAATATGAAGTTGCCTCTCCATTTCCTGTAGTCTTTTGGAAAGCAACTGCTTCTCTTCCTTCATGGAATTCAACTGCTCTCTAAGTATGTTGCTCTTCCTTCCATCCTCATACATTTCTCTCACCTTGTCCATCATGATGAACAAGTCTTGCTTCAAGTCTCCATCATAGAGTCTTGTGATGAAGGAGGAATTTGAGGATTCACTTGTAGAAGTTGTCATTATACCAATGAACAAAAGAACTTCAAACAAGATTAATAAAGGGTTTTATTAAGCAACCTTTTGCAACAAACCTCTTGTGATTCGAGGATTGCTTTGAGGTCCTTTGGAATAAAAGAATGCCTTCAGCCCTTCTTCCTTCTTGTCCTTCCTGGACTGAGCTATCAATAACTTTCCCTTCACCTTTGCAAACTCAAACAATAGTCAGTCTGCAAATAAGCATACAATCAACCTCTGACTGTTTAAACACCTTTTAGACAAGCAATCTTTGCTCTGTCAATCAAGCATTCTGATATAACCTTCTTTGAAGGTGGGTTTAATCAATCTCAGGCTCCAATACCACCTGAGCTGAAAATGGGGCACTTAGGCTTCTTGTCTGACTTACAAGGACCTCTCCCACTTCCAAAGCTTAAATATTCTCAATTCTTATTAATTAACCAATGTGGAATTGATAATATGCTTGAAAATATAGGTGTATGCTTATGCCTGTTTTAGAACTGTTTATGTGCTTTTAAAATTCTGTTATTTACGTTGATACAACACACACACACACATATATATATAACAGTAGACAATGCAGCAATAGAACCACACATAAGACAACAATTTAATTAGGAGTTCACCCAAAACTCTTGGGCTACGTCTCTGTGAGCTCTAGTCAACTCAACTAGGCTCTTTGGGATGATGGCAAGGTCCTTTTTATAAGCTCTTGGCTCAAATCCACTGTTTTACACAGAAACAATGGGTTTAGACACCATTTATCCCTGGCTCTTGAAGCTCTCGGCTTTCTGGTTCTCGGCTCTGGCTTTAGCTCTTGGCTCTGGCTCTGGCTCTCGGCTCTGGCTCTAGCTCTTGGCTCTAGCTCTTCAACTTTGGCTTCTTTGGTTCTCTTTAACTTACAGCTCTCTAGCTTTTCACTTGACCTCCAAGTGACTCCCCTGGCTGCTCTACATAGTAGCTTTCGCTCTCTGCTTCTGCCTTCTACATTAGCTTCTTCCTCCTCCTCTCACTTGTGCTCTCTGGCTCTTTTGAGGAATCTCCCTGGCTTTTTGGCTTCCCTTGTCATTTCTCCTGTGATTCATTGTCCCTCTACGGATCTGTTGCTTCAAAATGCATCATTTCCTGTAAAAAAAAGGCCTACTGTAGCATGGCATGATGATCAGGAGTGGTTACAGAAGGAATCGAGGCCGTTTCATAGGCAAAAATCCAAAAAAGGAGAAAATCCCATTACACAGGGAAGGCCCCCAAAATACACTATTGGGCATGATTTCCAGATGTGAAATCCCATTCAATCACCCCTAAATCCCTATCGGGTCTGCCATTAGGAATTATATCGCATCACATTAATGTGTTGGGCGAGATCCCTAATACTGACAGGAAAACCTTTAAAAACCCAACCAAATTCTTTTTATCAGATTTGAAAATGTATCGCATCCACCCTATAATCATTTCAGGTTCACCTTTTGCCACTAGCGCAATCCCCACCGTCGATCTACGGGATCTCCAATCAGATGGTCATCATTCAATTTTGGGCGACTTAGGAGTAGGGAGGTTACCCACCCGAAAAAGTTGTTTTCCTCTCCCCTCCACCAGCCACCTGTCGACTAGTCTGTGGGATTGGGCGGAGCCAGCCCAAAACCACTTTCCGCCTAAGGCCCGCCCGAAATCTTGCCTTATCGGAACTCAAATTTTATATATCACGCCTTTAATTCCCCTTTAGGTCCAGTTGTATCGCTTTGGGGGCTTTTTTTCCTCTATATTTCATTTTTTATGCTAAAACGCTCTTATGCACGGGAAAGTCCCTTTTTCCGGAACTCCAATATTATGATGTCAGGTTTATAAAACCCATCGGGTCTGACGATCGCATGTCACCGATTTGATCCTGGTTGTCCATTCCTTTTGCGATCCAACGACTGAGATTGCCCGTCGCAATCACTATCGCATATCACGTCGCATACGGCCTAGGGGTTCTGTACATCATCGATGCTGATTCACCGATTCGATTATCGGCGATTGGCGTATCGCATGATCACAATCACCGAGTCCAAGGTCCCGATATCGCTTGCGGGCCTATCTCCAACCCGATTGATCGGATTGACCAATCGGGGTTTCTTCCGCCTCCACTTAAGTTCGGCCTTTTTTGCCTTTTTCTGATGCGATTTCCCTTCATAAGGGTTTTTTGCCCATTTTAGGGGATTTTGCCTCTTTTTCTAAAGAACAAAGGGCAACTTCTTTTGGTGATAACTTTTGCATCCTAAGTCCATTTTTTCCCATTCAAGTTGCAGTGGATTCAGAATGAAAAGATCTCTGCAATGAGGCTATTTCTAGAAACTTCCTTGGACTTTCATTTTCCTCTGTGAGGAACACTCAGACTTGGGAGTCTATCCAAAATCCATTTTGGATCAGTTTGAGCATTTTCGCCAATACAAGGCTCTTGTTGAAAAGCAAAGTGGACACTACATCAAAGTCCTTAGGACTGATAGAGGTGGAGAATACATCTCAAATGACTTCCTTCGATTTTTCAGGGAGCATGGAATTCACAAGAAATTTACAACAAGATACACACCTATTAGCTACGTGGGGCCTGACCCAGGTATAGCAGTGAGTTTAGCCAAGCAAATCCTGGTACTACTGGCCTTTTCGGCAACAGTCCATGGAGCACGGACTGAGGTCTCATCCGAAGTAGTATGGGAGGGTGTTGGAACTAGGTTTCCGCACCCTGGGGATGTCTAATATGGGCGATAGACACGCGATTTAACCTTCGTGCTTACTAGATTACGCACACCAGCGTGTTCCTGTGGGACTGCCTTGGCACAGATCCGACCGTAGTGCGACCAGTATTAATTACCCAAGTCTTCCTTAGTTAGGTTCTTTTCGTTAATTACTTAGAAAGATTTCATACATAAACATACATGCAAGTGCGCGCATATAGATAAACAGATACCATTAACGTCGAACAACAAAATATAGATCTACGAAACAGATGCACAATATGCTGAATCAACTAGTCTTAGCTTTATTAATGATCATTTTCAAGTTCAGTTCAATACAGACCCGACTCTGCCCTGCGCACTCAGCTGCAGGGGTCCGCGCACTCAACGGTGGACTCTACTAGGCCTCTTCGCACTTAGCTGCAGAGCCTTTACCTACTACTATGACCCAATACCTTCAGATCCACTTCTATCCTCTAACCATGCCTTCGCATCTATCTATTTCTTTTCAAAAACTCTCAAGTGTCTTTACACTTAGAGCCTTGCTCTATTTATACAATCCCATGGTCCACGGACCATGGGTAGGCCAACACAATTTACATTCAATTACATTATTTTAGGGCGGACAACCCTGTGACTCATCCTAAGCTTTCGCGCTCTGTGCCCGCATTTCGAGGATTCTTTACATTACGTTGACCAAAACTCAGGCTTTAAGCCCCCAAAACATGCTATGGGGGGGTCTGCTGCCCAATAGGCCCCCAACACAATCATCGTGACTCGTTCCGAGTCACTGTGCGACGAGCTTTCTTTCAATGGCAGCGGTGATGAGGAAGGCCTCATCAATCCAAGGCTGGATGCGTGCTTTAAGTACTGCCTCTTTTTGTCGTGCTGCATCCACTCGCTCCTTCAATGCCTTCGCCTGTTGTACCTCGCGAGCCACTGAGTTAGGACTACTGTCTGCGTTGTCCCACACACACTATCATATTGCATTTGAAGCTCCCGCGCCTCTATTTCCAGCCACTGTATGGTGGGGTCCTCTTGTAAGGCTGTGAGGACCCCGAAGGATTCTTCCAACAAAGTGGTATAGCTCTGCACTGCCTATTCAATTTCTTCCAACCCTTTTTGGACATCGCCAGCATGCTGTTCTCGAACTTCCAAGGGCGTGGATGACTGCACCTTTAATCACAGTTTAGCCATTTGTAGGTTGAGGTCCTTTGCCTCGCAGAATCCACTAGCCAATTTGTGGATCTACATTCCTATTGGTAGGTCTGTCGCAATTTCCAGCTCTGGGGTGTGGCAACATGCTTCCTCTACGTTCTGCTCCAACTGCTGGTTATGCGCCACCGCTTCATCGCATTGTATGCTAAGCTGCTCGATGTTGATTCACTGTTCACTTAGAATTTGCACTACGCGTCCTTCCCTAGCGCGGAGTTCTGTTGTCGCTCTGTCCTGCAACTGGTATAAATATCCTGTGGAAGGGCAGCCAAGTTTAAGCCTAGTCCCTTGATTCGTCCTACCACAGCTCTATCCTCCATGTTGTCTGTTGTCAGTGCTCCTTCTGGCAGCGTGACGATGTTGGCCATTTTGGCCCACAACAACTACTCTGTTGCTGATGTTCCCGCGGCACCATAGATGGCTACCATTCCCTCTTGTGGGAGTCACACTTGAAGTCCCTACAGTTGTGCCCTAAGTGCCCCCAACACATTTTGTTGCTCCAACATTACCTCCTGCAACGCTTCTCTAGTGACCTCGTGAACAGTGTCGCCGATGTTGTATAAGTCACCCTATATCAGCGTAATAGGTTTCCCATCCAGCTTGGAAGCTTTTTTTCTTCCTCCGTGGCCCTGTTGCTTCCATACCGCATGGCCGTTTCAGTTGTGTAGATGTTGTGCTCGAGTTCGCGCCTTCCGCCGTGTCGTCTGTACCCTGTCCTGTGGTTAGGTCCGGGCCTCTTTCCTCCTGCGTCGTGGTGGCCCCAACTGCTGCTGCTTTTTCAGTGGCCTTGGTCTGCTCTGTGGCGACCTTCGCTGCCTTGCAGGAAGCCCTTATCTCCTCGGCGAACTGCTCATTTCTCTTTTGTTGCCAGCAGCTTGACGGCATCCTTCTGTCTTTGTATCACTACCTCATCGCGCGCTGCCAGATCTAGGGTGCGCCATTCAGGTGGCCATGAGTCAAGCACCGCGAAAATAGCATCATCAATTGCGATGAAAAGGAGTTTGGTCCAGTTCTGCTCTGGATCCTTCCGCGCCTTGATATACACATTGTGCATATCCGCCTTAAAGTCTACAAGGCTCCACAAACTGTCATACACCATGGGGGATAGGCGCGGCCTTTTGTTTATCCACATCTGGACGCTTGCCTCCATGAGTATCCAGAAGATCTTGGTCTCGCAGATTCGCGTGGTGTCCTTTGTCACCCAGAGCGACGCATATTTTGCTACCTCTGGCAAGTCCTGGTTAAGGGGAGGAAACTGACTGTCCTTAGGCAATTCCCCTGCAACCAACAAGATGGATAAGAGCAACCACGTGTAGTGGAAGGCCTTACCCTACTCCTGGGCCTCCTTGTAGTTCGTCAGAAACTCCTCGCAGAGGAACTGCACCCAATTGAACTGTACCCCCTCTGCACATTGTTCGGCCAGCGTGATGACCATTGCTGGTACCTCGTTGCCGCGACATTTTTTCATCACCTTCCTAGCCAACAACTGGGTTGCTACGCACACCCCTTTGTCTTGAATGTTATTGATTATGTAGCCTCTCTGCTTCTTTTCCAACTTGTATTTCTTCTTCATGGCCTCTACAAGTGCCAAATCTCCGCTTTTCCCAGCTATTTCCGCAGGGTCCCTTCCTGTACAAGGAAGCCAAGAAATCCTATGAATAAGCTCTGTCGTGATAGGAATAGGCTCCTTCAACCACAAGTACCCATGACAAAGATCGTGATTGGTGCTCGGTGACAGTGTGGAATCCATAGTAAGTGGAGTAGCCCGGCCTCCTCCACACCGCGCAGCCATTTCTGTGGCTTTAGCACCATTATTGGCCCCTCCTTGCTCTGTTTCATGAGTTGGCTGGTCTCCAAATGTGGGAAGTTTTCGCTTTTTGCGAGGTCCCAATCTTCAAATTTCATCATGGGCACGCGACCCAGAACCAATCCTTCAAACATAATTCCATCTGGGAGAAACGGGGTTTGGAGTGCGCTTTTAACGGCATCCAAATCTTTGGGTACTTTTACTCTCCCTTTCCGCAAAGGAACATACTTGGGTAGTTTTGCTTTAGCGCGCATTGGCTGAATGTCTTCCTCCATTTCTTCATCTGCCTCAATTTCTTCTACAAACTCTTGGAGATCCTCCTCCTCGTCATCTGTCTCAAGATTAATAGTCTTTCCCTTGTCTTCCATAGACAGTTTACCGAACCGCAGATTTCGCAGAGACATACGAACCGGTCCTGCTGCCTGTGGATCCTTTTTGGGCCTCATCGTCCGGGGCGATTTAGGAATTTCCAGTGCATCCCCCAACAGCGGCGTAGGGCTCTACGTGGCTCCCTCAGTTGTTGACATCATTCTGTTCAGGAAATCCTGTGTCTCCTTCGGCAATGTCTCAAACACTGAACTTGCTCTCAAAGCCTCCAAATTTGTCAGGTCCATACCCAATTGATAGTGCAACAACTGAATTCTCAAAACGCCAAGGGTTGTTCGGTGGAGAGCCACCTGTGATTTATAGGTTGTTTTGAATTCAAATTCGACCGTTCCCTCCTTATTCAACTCATTAATGGGAGCTTGGAAGCAGATAGTCCCAAATCTAGTTCTGACTTCGTGTCTTAATTTCCCGCCGCCCACTCCTCATTGCCTTAACTTGGACATCTTGTCATGAACAGTGACACCAACGGTCACTTCCCAGCCTACCCGCGCGGCAGCACAGCCCCCTATGTGCGGATGCGACTTGTGTGTCATACTGGTCCTGCGTGCAACCTCCTTGTCGCGCAGCTCCCATACAGACTCTTTTATAGTCCCGCGCTCTCTTTCAACTACTTGGTGTGCTGAGACTATGCTTCCTACGGATAGTCAGATCGTCGCACCACTGGTGCGAGGCTTCATTTTACCTTCCAGCTCAGTCTGCGAGCACCCCTCAATTACCCTCACGTCCGTCAGTGCGTCGCGTTCTTCCTTGTATGGTGCGCTCCCCTATTTACTTTGTCTAGTAAGGTGCAGTCGCAGCCATGGTAGCAGGAATACAATAGTATGAATGGCTATACTTTGTCCTATCGTGCTTAGTTTCTTGGTGCAGCATGCTTGCACGATTTCGGTTTCCAGTTTGGGGATTTCTTCATCCAATAACATGCTTTTCTTTCCCAGCCGTACCTGATCTTCTTCGAGTTCGCAAAGTTTCAAGTTCCCTCGCCGAATGGCTTCCTGTAACTACATAATTCCTTTACCTGGGTCCTTGTGTACTGTCCCAACTGTGGGAGCTGTTGTATGAGGATTCTTCTCTGCTCTTATGGTCTCGTCTCTTCTCTTCAGTGTTGGAGTCATTTCTGCACTCAGGTTTTTGCTCATGGCCCTATAGGCCCATCGAACCACTGGTACGCGCAGGTCCCAATCAGTTCATCTCGCCTGGTGAACTCGGTTCATGATTCTGCATAGATTTTTGAATGCTTCGATGTGGAATATTTGTGGTGTACGTTGGTTCTCCTGCTGCTGCGTTTGGTTCCAATTTTCAATCCTTAGTCTGGGGTGTGCTTGCACAACACACGTCTGCACCCATCGACACAGGTGGGCGCGCAAGCTGCTTCGTCCTGGCTGCCCAGCTCTTGTTCGCTGCTGGGGGCTTCCAAATCATAAGCGCATCCACATTCTACATTCGCACCAGTTTACAATGGTCTTTTGATGTGTACTCCACCATTGTGCGGGTGTTGTGCGCAGCGCCCATTCTAACGCACTGTACTACTGTTGTTCAAGTACTATGCTTTCAATTTTGTCCAGGAATTCATCCACCGATGTCACTCCATCATATGTTGGCAGTTCCCTTGCCTCTGTCGTCACGCAACATAATGATCACAGCGTTGTCACTTCGTGCAACTGGTTTTGCCAGCGCTCTACTTCTTCGTCTGAATCCGAAGTATAGGAGCTGTCGCACTCCCACAAGATTCTCCCATCTGTAGTCGGGTTCACCTGATCCTGGTCCCGCACCGTTATCTGGTAAATACAATCCAGCTCATCGTCGTGCACTAGTTCAGTGTAGCGCGCTCCTTTGGCTGGGTCTAGCGGGACTACTATGCGTAGGGACTTTTTCTCGAATACTATCTTCCGCTTCTTCAGGTTGATGACTCCATTCATATCAGTGGCCTAGTATATTCCTAGCAATGCGGGATAGGGATTGTTGTCATCAACAATCTCTATTACTTCAAAGTCCGTCTGTGTGCTCGTGCCTTCGATATCAACTGTTACCCCTTGCAACCTCCCCATGGGAAAAATCTTCTATTGGTTCACCATTCATAATTGAATAGGGGACCATTGCAACGTAGGCCTGCCCATGTGTTCCCATGTTTGCTTCGGTAACACATTCGCGTCTGATCCTAGATCTAGGATGACCTGATCCATTTCGTACTCACCAATCTGCGTAGTCAACCTCATCTCCCTTCTAGTGCGCAATGTGTGCTTCCCCAATTTCCAGACTACGTGTGGTTCTCCTGACCCCGCGCACCTAGTGATCAGTTCTTGTAGTCCCTTAACTACCTTGTTGTCGCACAACAGTTTCATGCATGTCTCCATAAAGGTAGTAAGCATAGAAGGATCCATCCTTGGCTTTGGTTGATCCTTACTACCTGATGTAGAGGCTTCCACGAAGCTCTTCTTAGCGTCCATGAATGTTTCCTTTGCACGTTCTAAGTCAAACTCAAGTTCCTTTGTAGGAGCCTTGCGAACCCATGTATCTTCCTCAGGCTTCTTCCCCTTATCCTCCCCTATGGTCACACCACTTCTAAGCACCATGTTCACATTTGGGTCTTCTTCGCGTGGTTCAGACCTCATCATTTGGATATTCTAAGTCAGAGGAGGCTGGAGTACCCCTTTTTCGCGCATCTGTGTGATCAACGTAGGACAATCTATCATTTCATGATCAAACTAAGCACAATACGAACAGGACATCCTCGTCGAGTCGGTACAATCGTCGGCATAGTGCCCTGGTCCTCGACAATTGTAGCAAATCAACTGTCTGCGTCCCCTTCATGGTCCCATTCCTCCTCGTCCTCAACCTCACCCCTGAAATCCAGCGCGCGCCATCCCCGCAGTTGGGTCGAGGACTCGTGTTTTTGTCTGCATCCTATAGGCTGGGGTCTGATCCATCATTACCTCGTAATTGCGACAAGTGCGCTTGTCGTGGCCTACCAACCTGCAGAAATTACAAAATAACTGCTGAAGAGTCTGTGTATACTTCTGCAACAAATGACAATTATCCATCGTGTGTTTTCCTCCTATCTGACAGATCGTGCACCATAACGCGAGTGTCGCACTTGGCCTTGCTTGTGCTTCTAGTCTCAATGGTATTGGTCCCCCTCCTACCAAGTAGTTCGCGAATACTGGACAGTGATCCTTGTCATGGCCCTGACCTTTGCATTTTATGCACCATACTTCCTCGCGCACCTTTGGCCGTGGTGCCCTATCCTACTTCAAGCTCTACATTTCTAGGCAGAGATTCTGTAGTTGCATGTGGATTTGTTGAATTCCCAACCTAGGATCTTGTATTGGGGTTTCATTCAACCTCATCGCCATATCCAACGCTTCAGCCTGGGTTGAAAGCTTCTGTTGTGACAGTGTCATCCTCAGGTGCAGTGTCAAAGATGCCACAAACCATGCATGGTGTTGCGCATCCGTTAGCATCATATTAGTCTCACGGATCGTACTCTTTAGCCGCTGATCCAAATACCAGAGGGTCTTGCCTGGAAGCATCAGGATCTCTTTAAACCCAACGATTGACTGTGTCTCTGATTTCGGTCAGCTAAATTCTCTGTTCAACGCATTCTGGATCTTTGTTATCCCTGTGTTTGGGTGGTCATTAGAGTGCTTGATATACCATGTCAACGCACGATCCTGCAGCGTGCTCACCAATGTAGCCTTCTTAATGTTGTCTTCCATGACCCCTTGCGCTTCCCACACTACTCTTACCACGAACGAGAACTGGTCTGGATCCTCATTCCCTACTCCTCGGAATACGGGTCACTTGATCGCACTCGCCATGCTGAACTATGATGGTGGTGGAGGTGGAGTGGGTGGAAATGGAGGTGAGGGAGGTGAAGCGGGTGGTGGATGGGTGGAGGTGGTAACTACGGAATGCGCTGTGTTATCAAACTGACCGCACTTCTTGGAGAGACCCGAGCGAGCTCTTCCTCTCTCTCTCACGAAGGTGAAATTAAGGGACTATTTCCTAATTCCCCACTACCTTTGTAGATATTTCTGCTCTGCGTCATTCCAAACATTAATGTATTCGCATAACCCGCTTTTCACATAACAGCATCTTAATCCAAGTATTCAAAGATTTAATGTACTTACCTCCCGGTCCCTTGAGAAACCATCATTCTGCTTCACTGCAGCTCACAGTTGTGTCTACCGCAAACTTAGTGATAAATCCCCCTATTATCCGGTCGAGCCAATGGTCTATAGCTCACGCAATCTTATCTTCTGATGCCTCTAGTCTATGCACTAATTCCGGAGTCCACACTATCGGTTGGTCGATCTTACACCTTCCCTGGTTGTCAACTAACCTCGTGATCCACTCATATAGTTCAGGAGGAAATGATGCGAAGAAAATCTCGCGGATTTCCATATACACGCAGCGATCCAGCCACCTTTTCTCAGATACTTGCGGAGTTCTGTTTCCCTATGTCGCAAACTCGTGAATCTTCTTGTCCAACAACTCTTCAATTTCCTTCTTTGTTGGGTTCCAGTGGCACGACATCATACATCCCTTAGGCAGATCCCGGTCCCAGCAACGAAACCATTTGTTGGCTACATGGGGCCTGACCCAGGTACAGCAGTGAGTTTAGCCAAGCAAATCCTGGTACTACTGGCCCTTTCGGCAACATTCCGCGGAGCACAGACTGAGGTCTCATCCGAAGTAGTATGGGAGGGTGCTGGATCTAGGTTTCCGCACCCTAGGGATGTCTGATATGGGCGATAGGCATGCGATTTAGCCTTTGTGCTTATTAGATTACGCGCACCAGCGGGCTCCTTGCATCCTGTGGGACTGCCTTCACATAGATTCGGCCGCAGTGTGAACAATATTAATTACCCAAGTCTTCCTTAGTTAGGTTCTTTTCATTAATTACTTAGAAAGTTTTCAAACATAAACATACATACAAGTGCACACATATACATAAACATATACCATTAACGCCGAACAACAAAATATAGATCTATGAAATAGATGCACAATATGTTGAATCAACATTAGCTTTATTAATGATCCTTTTCAAGTTCAGTTCAATACAAACCCGACTCCACCCTGTGCACTCAGCTACAGGGGTATACGCACTCAGCTACAAACTCTACTAGGCCTCTGCGCACTCAGCTGCAGAGCCTTTACCTACTACTACGACCCAATACCTTCAGATCCACTTCTATCCTCTAACCATGCCTTTGCATCTATCTATTTCTTTTCAAAAACTCCCAACTATCTTTACACTTAGAGCCTCGCTCTATTTATACAATCCCATGGTCCATGGACCATGGGTAGGCCGACACAATTTACATTCATTTACATTATTTTAGGGCGGACAACCCTATGACTCATCCTAAACTTTCGCGCTCCGCGCCCGCATTTCGTGGAGTATTTACATTATGTTGACCAAAACTCAGGCTTTAAGCGCCAAAAACATGCTATGGGGGGATCTGCTGCCCAACAACACTGTAGAAAAATGGTGTGACAGAAAGGAAGACTAGGACTATTATGGAGATGGCAAGGAGTATGTTGAAGGCAAAGCATTTGCCAAATGACTATTGGGCTGAAGTTGTCGCTTGTGCAGCATATATCTTGAATAGATGTCCAACCAAAAGCATCTAGAACATTGTTCCTGAAGAGGCATGGAGTGGAAGAAAAAAAAATGTCACTCACATGAGATTTTTTGGATGTGTGGCATATGCACATGTCCCAGATGAGTTAAGGAAGAAGTTGGACAACAAGGGGGAGAAATGTATATTTGTTGGATACAGTGATGAATCCAAGGCATACAAGCTCTACAATCCATCAACCAAGAAGGTCATAATCAATAGAGATGTGCAGTTCATAGAAGCAGAAGCATGGGATGGAAGTTTAGAGAAGACAATCAATGTCAAAGCATGTATACCACATGAGGACAGAGAGGAGTTAACAACAAAAAGTAATTCCTCAACACCGACTCCCTTTACTCCTATTCAAGAACAACAAAGCAGGTAGCAAGCAACGCCATCAACAAATAATAGGATAGTTTCGCGCAGCCAAGCAAGTGCTTCTCCAAGCACACCGCGAAGCGCGACACCAAGTGACATGTCAAGGCCATCTTCTACAAACACAAGAAGACCAAAATTCAGAAATTTAAATGAAATTTATGAGTAAGATGAAGTTGATAGTAGCACAAGTCTGAATTCCTTATTTGCATTATTTTGTCACGTAGATGACCCAATCCACTTTGAAGATGCAGTCAAAGAAGAAAAATGGGTTGCGACAATGGAGGAAGAAATAGAAGCAATAGAAAGGAATGACACATGGGAGTTGGTGAGCCTTCCGAAAGGAAAACATGTCATTGGAGTGAAGTGGGTCTATAATACCAAAAGCAACATTGAGGGAAAGATTGAAAGGCACAAAGCAAGAGTAGTTGTCAAAGGATACAAGCAGTAGCATGGAAGAGATTACGTGGAGACGTTCGCGCCAGTCGCGCGGATGGAGACAATACACGTAGTTGTGGTGATTGTCGCGCAGCACAAATGGAGAGTGTATCAAATGGACGTAAAATCAACGTTCTTGAATGGAGTGTTGAAAGAGGAAGTGTATGTTGTGCAACCGCCTGGTTACGAGATTGAAGGCCAAGAAGACAAAGTATATTAGTTGAGGAAAGCTTTTTATGGGTTGAAACAAGCACCGCACACATGGTACCATAGGATAGATGCTTACTTGTTGGACAATGGTTTCGACAAATGTGATGGTGAACCTACACTCTACATCAAAAAGACCGAAGGTAAGATTCTCATTGTTGTCTTATATGTAGATGATTTGATCTTTATAGGCAGTGATGATTTCCTTATTGCTGATTTCAAACAAGTCATGAAGAGTGAATTTGAAATGACTGACTTGGGGTTGTTAAGATATTTTTTTGGCATAGAAGTGAAGAAAACAGAAAATGGAATTTTTGTCTCTCAAGCGAAGTATGTGGCAAACATTTTGGAGAGGTTTAAAATGCAAAACAGCACGTCCGCACCAACTCCAACTATCATAGGGTTGAAGTTGAGCAAAGAAGATTGCAGCAGCAATGTCAATCTGACATTATACAAAAGCATGATAGGTAGCTTGATGTATTTGACCGCCACTAGGCTGGATATAATGTATGCAGTAAATTTGGTATCAAGATTCATGGAGACACCCAAGGAGACACATTGGCAAGTAGAGAAAAGGATTCTGAGGTATGTCAATGGGACAAAATAGTATGGCATTTTACACTGCAACAAGTGATTTCACGCTGGTTGGTTACACTGACGGTGATTGGGCAGGCAGTTTCAATGACAGAAAGAGCATGTCAGGATATGTTTTTCATTTTCATTCCGAAACCATTTCATGGGCAACCGAGAAGCAGCCAATAGTGTCACTGTCAACTACAGAAGCTGAATATGTCGCAGCAACAGAAATAGCGTGTCAAGCAGTTTGGATGAGAAGGATGTTGGGGGATATTCGTCATGACCAAGAGGGCGCGACAACTATTTTCTGCGACAACACCTCAGCAATTGCATTGTCAAAGAATTTTGTCTGCCACAAAAGGACCAAGCATATTGATACTAAATATCATTTTATTAGAGAGTTGATTAACAATGATGAAATTTTGTTGCAGCACTACAGATCACAGGAACAATTTGCTAATATTTTCACAAATCCATTGGTAGGTGAAAGTTTTGTTTATCTCGGAAACTGTTTGGGAATTGTAAATGGTGGAAAAATGATTAAGGGGGAGTGTTGGAAATAATAATCCCAACCACTGCAATAAACAGCCTGACAGCAGCATACTTTTTAGACGTATTTTTGCAGGTTGCGTCTTTGTTTGAAGATGGAAGGACTGAAGCCACACGTGAACTATTCTGAAACTCAGCAAAGAGTTTAAACCAGTCAATGTACTTTGGTAAATAGATATGGGCAAGCATTCATTCAGCGACTATTGCCCACACTCCAGAAACACCTGTGTGATTCTGATTACACTCAAACAACAACATCATATTAATTACTTTCCTCTATCATGAATTAAAGTAAAATGGTATGTTGAGTTATATATGAAAGTAAAAATTCATTTTGATAGGTTAGAGAGTAAGAGGTTAGAGAAAAAGAGAGTGAAAGTCTCTGAGGAGAAAATGGTGGAGCAAATTTTGGTGGGCGCGTGAAAACAACAGTTACAGTATTTTACTGTGTGTTATTCCGCGTGAAATTTTAGCTTTTACTTGGTGAATGAGGCGCAGCCTCATGTGAATGTATTTTCATGTTTTAGAATTCAATACTAAGTTTTTATTATGTTGCTCCAACCTTATCTTGTTTTACTCTCAGTTTTTTCCATGAGTAAATTTTGCATCTTTGAGTCTGTGTAATAGCTCCACGAAATCCAGGTCCGCAAAATCCAAGTCTGTGAAATCCACGTCTGCGAAATCTAAGTGTGTGAAGCTAGCTGCACGAAAGTAGCTACATGAAAATCATAAATCTCTACCCCTCCGCGAAAATTAAATTTCCTAAATATTTTTAACAATGAAGGTATAGAGAGGCTCAAAACAGTGTCTCAACGGGCTCTTATCATTTTAGATGATACTGATTGTATGGATCAAATGGATGCATTATGTGGACTGGTTAATGATACTATTGATGTAGGTAGCTTAATTTTAATTACATCTCGCAATAAGGATGTGCTTATAAGTGCAGGTATTGGAGATTCATCCATTTACACATTGAAAGGCATCAATCCAGAGCACTCGCAAGAACTCTTTTGCTGGCATACCTTTGGTCAACCCTGTCCTGTTATAGGATTTGAAGAATTGGTTAAAAAGTTTTTGCATGTTTCCAATGGTTTGCCACTATCACTTAAAGTGCTGGGGGCGCTTCTTCGTGGAAAAGAAGATTTGAAGCATTGGAATGCGCAATTGCGCAAAACCTCCAAAGTACTTCCGGATGATATATGAAGCACACTTGGAATTAGTTATGATGCTCTCGATGAAGAGGAGAAGAAAATATTCTTAGACGTTCTCTGTTTCTTTATAGGAGAAGATAGGGATACCGCTATAAGAGTCTGGGATGGATCCGACTGGGAAGGATTGCTGGGTCTTTGGAAGCTGGAAAACAGATGCCTGGTGGAGGTGGATAGTACGAACCGTCTCAGAATGCATGATCACCTATGAGACCTCGGCAGAAATATCGCCGCGAATCCAGAATATCCACGTCATCTTTGGTGTTTCACAGATAATCTTCTTCATAATATGTCTAGCCAATCATTTGTAAGTATTATGAATCTTTTGATGGACTTTTGAAATACTCTTGTGCCGTCAAAGTTTTCTATCAAGTTCTGAAATCTTAGAACTTCCCAATATTTTCAATCTTGTTTCTAACAGCTCTGGGTGAACAATTCAGGTGCATGGAATTAGCATGGTTCACGGAAATTTCCCTAAACAATCTTTTGAAAACTTTGTCGGGAGCTTCAATCCAAGCAGGTTGCAGCTGCTTAGGGCTAAAAGTCATTCTGTTGAACGAGTATTGAGTGGTGAACAGTCACCACCACTATTATATCTCCATTGGGAGTGTTGTCCTAAGTCCTATTTACCTCGCTCGATTCCATTAATGAATTCAAGAGTGTTGCATATAGAGGTGTGACGACTGAAAAGACTCTAGCAACATGAATCTCACGTATAGTGTTGTTTTTCGTTCTTTAAACAAATCTATTTACTTTTTTTTCATATTGTAAAAATTGTTGCACTGAGTTTTTGTTATCATATACCACAATGAAAAACGCTGAAGAGGTTCAAACTCGCTTTAGTAATGCATGTGAACATTGCAAGCACCTCTGCAATTGAGGGAATTGCATATTGATGCTCCCCTCTCAAAAGTTCCGAAGTCCATTGACAAGCTCAAGCGCCTCGTAAAATTTGTTCTGCACACTGGATATCTTGAAACTTTTTCAAATGAATTTTGGAACTTATCAGGACTCCAAACTCTTCACTTGGAGTGTTCCAAGCTGCAGATGCTACCAGAGTCATTTGGGAACCTGACAGGCCTCCAAAGTCTTGACTTATGCAGGTGCTTGAATCTACATATGCTCCCAAACTCGGTCGGCAACCTAACCGGCCTCCAAAGTCTAGGCTTGGTCATATGCTGCAATTTTCAGATGCTTCCGGACTCATTCGGGAACCTAACAGGCCTCCAAAGTCTTTGCTTGGTTGGGTCCTCCAATCTGCAGAGACTCCCACACTCGGTCAGGAAATTAATGGACCTCCAAAGCCTTAACTTGCTTATGTGCTCCAATTTGCAGACACTCCCAGACTTAGTTGGGAACCTGACGGGCCCTCAAAGTCTTTGCCTAGCCCGGTGCTCCAATTTGTAGATGCTCCCAGACTCGGTTGGAAATCTAATGGGCCTCCAAATTCTTAACTTGGCCAGGTGCTCCAATTTTCAAATGCTCCCAAAGTCGGTCAGGAACCTGAGGGGCCTTCAAAGTTTTGGCTTGGCTGCTTGCTCCAATTTGTAGACACTCCCAGACTCGGTTGGGAACCTGACTGGCCTCCAAAGTCTTGGCTTGGACTGGTGCTCCACTTTGAAAACACTCCCAGAGTCGTTCAGGAACTTGATGGGCCTCCATAATCTTCACTTGGCCAGGTGTTCCATTCTGCAGATGCTCCCAGACTCAGTAGGGAACTTGACGAACCTCAAAACTCTTTGTTCTATTGCTTCAATCTGTGGAGGCTCCCAAAGTCGGTGGGGAACTTGATAGGCCTCCAAAGTCTTGATTTGACTGGGTGCTTCAATCTCTTGATGCTCCAAGAATCGGTGGGTGACCTAACGGGCCTCCAAAGTCTTTGTTTGAGGTCATGCTCCACTCTGCAGACGCCGCTACAAGTAGTATTCCCAAAGTGTACAAGTTAGACCAGATCAAAGCCCAGATGAAGAAGTGGAAATCAATAATGTGATTACGGTGAATATCGGGTAGGGTTTTTATGACACGTTCAACCGTGGAGGTTTTTCCTTTTTGTATTTTCATGTGATGATCTTCTGCCATAATCAGTCTCTCTGGTTTAATCACAATATAATGGTGCAAAGTGTAAAATTTGGAAGCTAAGGCAGTTTCAAGGTTGAATTTTCGTTGTAAATAAAATTGGTACTCTAATTTTCAATGTTAAAAAGATATCGGTGTATCCAGATTCTGAATTCTCGAAGATTTTGTTTTTTCAAAGTTTTTTATTTCTACACCATTATAATCAAAATTTTGAGAGTGATCCATTTAAGTTGTTCACACACATTTTGGTTTGGTTGTTTATTAAGCGAAAAGAGCCAAAAATATGAATAACACAATCACATTCTCACACATTGGAATTAATAATTATAATTAAAAAATATATAATTATAATTTATTATAATTAATAATTAATTTTGTTTAGATTTAGTTTTACTCTTCATCTACTAAGTGTTGAGAGATCAAATCCTTTTTATAAAAGAGAACAATTATTTAGAGAGTTGAATTAAAAGGGGTGGAGTGGATAGGGAATGGAAGTTTTCTACATGGAATGATAATTTTATGTAAAAAAAATCATTATTGCCTCCAAAGATGCTCTTCTGCTCAGTATGGTACAAATGCTATAATGTCTTGTTAAACATTTTGACGCGATCAAAATAAAATAACATTTAAATTAAAAATTAAAATAATAATTATAATTATTGCTAGAGGGGCTCTCGAGCCTAGAATTGTTGGGATGTTGCAATGTTTAACATTTTGGCTAGGTCAAAATAAAATAAAATAAAATAAATTAATGATTATAGTTATCAATAAAGCATTTTAATTTGGTCAAATTACTTATAACTAAAACTAAAATTAAAATAGATCCATCTTAGCTTCCATATGCAAATTTAGAGTGAAATGAGATTTAGTCCCTCTAAGCATGGAGTTAAGATGAATCTTGACTAATCTTAAATCAATTCACATTATATATATTATAATGGTTAAATCGATAAAATGTTAGATTTAAAATAAAAATAAAATCCATATTAACTAAAGATCTAACATAAGTCGATAGGGATGAAATTTCTTCATGTGCAAACTTATTTTAAAGTGAAAAAAATAATGTGTAATTTTTTATTGTTTAAATTGTATTTTTGAATGTTATAGAAATTACATAACATGTGCATTGTGTCATTTTATTAGTGCATATTAAATTGATTTTTTTGTTATTAACATATTTTTAATTACACATAAGTATTAATTTATTAAATATTTAATTTATAATTAAATATTGATATATATCACCAACCACTTACACGAGAATATTTGTTATGAAACCGGCTCAAGAAAAGATAGAAAAGATAGATCAATGCCTTAGAATTCAGCCTCTTCGAGGGGGAAACCTCCTTTACATTACATAAATGAACAATTCTTCGATGATACAAATGAAAAGACCTCCTTTCTATATATAGGAGTCTAAGGGGTCATAACATAATCAGAGCCGACATAACAATAATAATGTAAGGGCACAATAATAATAATAGTGGGCTTCTATGGGGCACAATAGTAACAATATGGGCACTACATGGGTACATCAATATAATAAGTGGGTTTTACTAATAACAATAAGGGGTTACACTAGTAGTATAGGGGCCTAACATGCCCCTCTCCTTCAAAAAGCGTTGTCCTCAATGCTTGACTAGTTCTTGATGCTTCTATATAAAATTCTTGTCCTCGCATGTGGAGTCTTCAGCGGGTAAGTTCTTCCACTTGATGAGATACTCTGAAATTGATTGATTTCGTAGCTGTTGGGTTCTTGTTTCTGTGACTGCTCCAGGTTCCAATATGATTTTTCCTTCCTCTTCAATTTCAGGCAATATTGTTTGAATTGGGATCTTTTGCAACTTTTGAATAAGTGGCCATACTTCTTCGTCCTTATTCCATTCATTTCTTGCTTCATTTATCCAATCTGGTTGGATAATAGAAATAGCACAAAGCAATGCTTCCACATCCTTATCCTTGAAGAGTCTTCCCATTCAGTAAGGTCGCCATTTTTTAAGTGCATGTAGTATTGCCAATATTTCTTTCTCATAAACAGCTTGCTTGAGATGTAGCAGTAAAAATACCCAATCACCTACATCAAAACATTTTTCACTACGATGTTGATCTACCTGTTGTTTCATTTGATTTTGCACGGAAGTGGCCTTATCCTTTAAAAGTTGGAGAACTTGTTGTTGATGCTTGATGTGATCTTTCACTTCTTGAACCTTTTTCTTCTTGATATGTCCTTCTATCTCTATAGTTTGAGGAGTGGTAATTTCTTCCAATCCTTTACAAGATATGGTCGGATTCATTTCTTGATGCTCGATGTGATCTTTCACTTCTTGAACATTTTTCTTCTTGATATGTCCTTCTATATTGATAATTTGAGGAGTGGTAATTCTGACCAATGAATTAGAAGATATGGTTGGATTCATTTCTTCTTTCTTGATGTGATCTTTCACTTCTTGCACCTTTTTCTTCTTGATATGTCCTTCTATCTTGAGAGTTTGAGGAGTGGTCATTCTTGCCAATAGTTTACAAGATATGGTCTGATTCATTTCTTCTTTCTCTGGGGTTGGGTCCTGGCATATATCCTCTTCTTTTGATGTTTCTTGATCCTTTTCTTCCTCCTCTTCATACTCTATGTAAAATAATTTCTTCTTAGCACACTTATGACCTTTAGTGCATTTGCTATCACAATTGTAACAAAGCCCTTTTTCTCTTTTTTCTTCCAATTGTTGTGGTGTAACCCTTGTAGGTTGTGGAAGGCTAGGAAAAACAACACTTCCCTCTTTATAGTTGTGAGGGGTAGACTTCCTTGTTGCCATTTTACTTTCCAATATGTCACAAAGGCCTTTTACTCTTTCCAATTGTTGTGGTGTTGCTCTAAAGAAGGTGTTGCTCTTTGTATCCTCATAATGTGCTATCATTTCCTACATGAGAATTGACCACGTAACAATTTGTTTACGAGAACAAAGCCCTTTATACCATAAAAATTGATCCGGTTCTAAATATGAAGATGCAATATATACCTTTTGTAACAGTGGTACACCATGTAGATCAAAATATTGCTCCATCTGAAGTATCCAATTTATCGGATCCATGCCATCAAACTTCCTCATCTTGCTTTTTCTTGATTTTAGGACCTCGATCTTGAAACGACTGTAACTCTGTATTTTAGGATATTTAAGTTTTGAAATTACTATCTGTAGTAGCCCTCTGTGTCCTCTTTCCAATACCACCAGTCTGATCCAAATTGGATTCTCCAAGAAATAGTTATGCACAATCTCCCAAGATAACCTGATTATAGACCTTTCCAGAAGAGCGAAATTGTATGAAGTGCCACGTGTCACTTTTTCGACCTTTGGCTCTGAAAAAGATATACAAGAAACTACAGTCTGTCCTTTTTCTGTACCTTCTTACGAAATTTCAATCCGATGCTCATAGAGAAAGTTATGACAATTTTCCCCAAGTCATCTGTTTGGAATGTAATTCAGGAGTCTGCAAAAAGACCAACTTCCTCAGATCATATCTCCGCAAATATAGCGTGAAAAGATCTGAAATTTGGACCCGAGATTGAACGTGATTTCTTCTCAAATGGGTTTTTTTTTGCAATTTCTGAAATGTCGCAGAAAAAAAGTTATAGTGAAAATGCCACGATGACCTGTTTGGAGCAGCGAAACCCTAAAATCCAAAGCTCTGATACCAAATGTTATGAAACCGGCTCAAGAAAAGATAGAAAAGATATATCAACGCCTTAGAATTCAGCCTCTTCGAGGGGGCAACCTCCTTTACATTACATAAATGAACAATTCTTCGATGATACAAATGAAAAGACCTCCTTTCTATATATAGGAGTCTAAGGGGTCATAACATAATCAGAGCCGACATAACAATAATAATGTAAGGGCACAATAATAATAATAGTGGGCTTCTATGGGGCACAATAGTAACAATATGGGCACTACATGGGTACATCAATATAATAAGTGGGTTTTACTAATAACAATAAGGGGTTACACTAGTAGTATAGGGGCCTAACAATATTTTCTTCACAAAGTTGATAATGACACAAATTTGTAGGTTGTAGTTGATCAGTGAAATGTCCCCGTAGTCACAAGTGGGTAAATTTCTTTCGAAATCTTCTTCATTTTGTACATAATGTAAATAATTTTATTTTATTTTTTATGATAAATATGGAAAATCACTAATATTTTAATCATAGTTGTTTCCTCAGTCGCAGTCATTGTTTCCTTAACCACTATTGTTGTTTCCTTAACCCTATTTGTTGTTTCCTTAGTCATAGTTGTTATTTCCTTAGTCATAGTAGTTTTTTCCTTAACCAAAGTTCTTGTTTCCTTAGTCACAGTCATTGTTTCCCTAACCACATTTGATGTTTCCTCAACTACAATTGTTGTTTACTTAGTCACACTTGTTGTTTCCTTAGTCACAGATGTTGTTTCCTTAATAACAGTTGTTGTTTTGTTAACCATAAATGTTGTTTCTTGAGATGCGATTATTATTTCCCTGGCATATTAATGTTTCTATTTGTTTAGGGTAGCTAACATTTTTCATCCTTCTTTGTTATGATGGTTGGATAACTAACTTGTCTACTGTTTATCATTGGAGAATAATTTATAGGAAATCATTATCAGAATTCTGAAATTTCCTTAATCTTTAACTCCCCTGTTACTATAATAAATCTATAAAAATTCTCATGATGCATTCCCCCCATCACCACTTAAGGAACATTATTTCATCTCAATTTCTAATCATTTCATGATCATAAGATTTGAGGAAAAAATTATCAAGCTAAAAAGTAATTATTATAATACTTTTTACACCATCTGTAACTCTTAAGGAGTTTACATGCCACCCCATTTACTAAGTGATCTCATTTGACTAATAAAAATCTTAACAAGAAAACTCAAAATTTAATAGAGGATAGGAGGTCTCATCACAATTCGGCCTACCATGATCATAGGATATAGTGGAGTGACATTACCACTTTTGGTCACCAAGCCAGGGTAATGGCCTTTGGTCTCTAAGTCAAAGGACAAGAGGTCTCATCACGAGTCAGCTTGTTCACATTATTAGCTCTAGTGAATGGCATTATTATTAACTTGTTACCACACCATAACAATGGAATTCTATAAATATTTTGATAAAAAATAATATAAAAGCAAGTTATGAATCTTTCCTAGTAAATGGGACGATGGCATCTAAATGGGTTAAAAAGGAAACCTTGTCGAGGCTATGGACACCTGCTGGAAGCAGAGGACATGCTTGTGGTATTAAAGTAAATTTAAAGATTACAATTTATGTTTCCTATTTTGTATCCTCAAAATTAATGAAGGAAATGACGTTAGCTTTATTATGGAAATTTATAAATCCCTCCTAGAAAGTGGTGATGATTGGTTTTCCATGAGTAATTCTTTATAATTCTACATCGCAAGGATACAATTTTTCGGAAATTCAGCGTTCTAACTAATTTATTTTATTTTTTTCTCTCTAATGATATACTTGATGCAACTATTGTTTCCATCCATCTATTATTCGTAGAAATATCTGCATGCATTTATTTTGCTTGAACCTTCCATGTATTATAATAATTAGAGTTATCATTACATCTCATGATTAATAAATATCTCAATGATTCTCTCACATGTCACAAATACCCTCCGCTTTCTATTTTTATTTTTTATGGTTACCCTGTTACTCTTCATTAATATCACCTTATCCTCTAATCGTGTCAAATGTGCCAACCTATTAAAAACTAATAAACAGCCACATACAACCTTCAATTCAATTTGGGGGGCAAGATGACACTGATATATGATTTTTTATTAAAAATTTTAAAATATCATTACATGTCATGATCACTGAGTCTTTATACTATGTGCATAATTATTGTTTGTATATATTTTGAATTTTGTTGTTTCTAGCTGCAAAAATGTGTCCTATCGAACAGTAAAAATAGGCGGTCATTCGGTCCGATGTGAACCTACACAATTACAGGCCTTGGAGCAGGTGTTCAACATTTTGATCCAAGTTGGATATAGGGAATACTTTGAACGATCATAGGGCTTTGATAACAAAGTAGCATTATAATTCACAAGGAATCTCAACAATGGCATAGTAATGGTAAGAAACACACACATACAAGTGAGTGAAGGTGCAATAGCGGAAGTAATAAGTCTTCTGACAGAGGGAGAAAAATGGTGCGAGATACAAACTTCGCTCCAAAACATAGCCCTCTTGTTTCTGAAGACTAATGAAGAATTGGTTAGGAATGGAAAGAGGTATAAGCCCAATTCATTACCGGAACCATGGAAAGAAGTAGAAGGTATCATCCAGTGATATATTACCTGTGATGAAAGGTATGATGTGGTGAGGGGATGTCATCTCAAATTAATGGCATCCCTAAGGCAAAAGGTAACTCTAAACCTTCCCTACTTTCTCAATTCATTGTTGCATGAGACCGCTACTAGGTTGAGAAGATCTAAAGACTAAGTCTCAGTCGTCAGTCACCACAGAATTGTCAGATTATTAATCATAATAAATCAACCTCAACGGACTTGGGAAGGGTTCCTTAGAAACCCTAACACTGGCCAAGACATTCCTTTAGGAAATGAAAGAGTTATTGAAACATCCGAGAATGTTTCATTTAGTAATGAGCAGCTATAAAAAGGCAATGAGGATAATTCAAATGAAATTTTAATGATAGAAGATACTCCACGGGGAACTGCAAAAAATTTAAAACCTCAAGAACTCAGTAAAGCAAAGAAAAGAATGGAATATGTTTTAGCTTCACCAACCAATAAAATAAGAAGGTCAGCCATGATAGTTAAGCAAGGTAAGAGTTCTTTGAATCCTCTTGAGTAGTTACCGAAAGGAAATTCGACCCAAGATTTCTCTAATGCAGAAGAGATACACTAGGAATCCTTTAGAGAAAAATCAAATCAAGATTTACCAACCCCAAAACAGACAAAACAGGAAATATAAATAACTCAAGCATTAGAAGGGTTAGAGAGTTTATTGGAAGCTGTGAATTTAGGAGAAGCAATGACCAATTCAGTGGAAGAACCTGTAGCTCATCCTAAAAAGCATTTTGACAAGGGGACTTCACCTAATTCACCAGTTGCAACCCCTCTTGTTAATTCTTTAGCTACTGCTACTTTGGAATCAAATGAAAACCCTGAATCTATTCCTTTCCAAGAGTGTTCTAGATATTTTGTTGCTACTATATTGGAGCCCTCCTCTATGGAAGATATGGCTCAACAATCCCTCCTTGACGATCTGGTTGGTGAAGGCTGAAATGGTGGTACTGATTTTTCAATTGAATCTTAGGTTAATATTCCTAACAAAGACTTAAAGTAAAATCTACAACTGATGTAATGACAATGGAAGTTGATAATTCATTGACTGGCCCTTTGACAGTCGAATCTGCTCAGGAGATTATTAATGAAAAATCCGAGATAATAGTTTATTTTTCTTCTCATTTTTCTGCAGCAACCTTGGCCAGCAGCTTTGTTTAGAAGACTACAAGTGCCAGTGTTGTGAGAAATAAAGAAAAAGGTAAATTTCATGAGGAGATTGATAAATAGAAAGAAGAAAATAAGAAATTTCGAAGGAAGATACATCATCTAACAAATTAGCTGCATGGCAATCAGAAGTTTCATAAAGGTCATGTGAGGAAGCTTAGAAGAAAGAAGGAAACTCAAGAGATTGAAACCCAGAATGATCTCACACTTATCTCTAATGAAGCAAGTACCCAGGCAGACTAAAGTAGGAACTTAGACTGATTCAAAGATACAGATGATTGATGTTCCTCCTAGTCTCATTGAAGTATAAACTCAAATAGATCCACCATATAACCTTATTGATAGAGGAGTACAAACAGAGGATGTGCCTCTTTATACTCCCTTAATTGTAGAGGCATCCATTAAAGTCTTGTAAAAAACTATGGAAAGTATTATAGCGGCTACAACCACCCTCCAAAATTTTGCCTTTGCCTCGTTTTGGAGCCTCCCTACCAACCTTTCACAGCACCTTGTCTTGCTTCGTCAAGTACACAAGCTTCAGTGTTTTGCTTGCATAAAGACAGCTTGTCGATCATAGCTTGATCCATTCCCCTCACAGGCTATTCACCAGGACTTGGTCCAGTTGCAGGCTAAGCAGCTCCCCAAAGAAATTGTGCATTTATGGAGGGAAACCAGCCTTTCCTCCAAAAATTGTGCAATCCTTTTTGGTAGCCTGCTGGGCTCCAAGATTGAGCAATTCTTCCAGTCAACACTCCTAGCAGGATTTGCACAATTTTCCCCAATAGGGTTGCTCAGCCCAGAATTTGCGCAAATATGGGCAGCAATCAGCTACTCTGCCCAGAAAGTGTGCAAACCTATTAGGCAGTTAGCCCAGCTCCCAGAAAGAAATGCACATTTTTCTCAAGCAGATGAGAAACTACATGCATGAGCAGTCTGGTTGACCAGTTCCACCGAGGACCAAGGAAACTTGACTTGCATGCATGCATGACTTGCGTTTTATCGGAATAGAAAACTGCAACATGAAAAAGGCATCCCTTGATTCACGAAGCTATTTTTAGCAGTTGGGGGTAACATGCAAGGTTGTTTTAGAAACTTCCCTCCAAGTGTCACTTTTTCCTAGATTTGTGGCATGCACGTCATGAGTCCAAAATTATTTATTCGATGCATCATAGCTCATTATTTTACATTGATCTTGGAGCTTTGACATCCCACAACACATATAGGACTCTTCGACACATTCAGCTCTGCTATTCACGGTAAGTGGCCTCAACTTGTCTTTTCCAACATTTCTGTCACTTTTTGTGTATTCACTTGTGCGAGTGTTGTTTACTTGATTATTTGAACGCTTGTTGTCGTTTACATTTATACTAACTTTTTCTAGCTCTGTTTCCATTTTAGTTTCTATCTCACTGTTGTCGCATGCATGAAACTGTTTTGCACGAACGTTCATCGATCCGGAAAATCGCTTCACCCACATGCGTGTTGATCTATTCACTGAATATTTCATTCATGTTTTCATGCATTATCAATCAGTTATGCTATCACTTAGTGTCGCCATGCATTCATAGTCTTATTTTCTTTCAGTTGCCCGTCAACGAGTTGGGCCAACCTTGGCCCCGGCTCTGCCTTCACTGAGACAACATTCCGCAATCTGGGGAAGGAAGGCTCTTCCTTCCCCCCCAGAAATGCGCATTTCTTCCCAGCACTGTCCTCCAAGACTGTTTTGCACATTTATGAGGGACAGTGACTGCTAGCCCAGAAAATTACGCAATGCAGTCCCTGAGCCAGCAGTCACTCCTAACTGGAATTAAGCATTGCACAATACCAATAGCCAGCAGCTAGTCTGGATTGCACATTGCGTAGATCCAGTAGCTAGTCTTGCCTCCCAGACATCCCATAATTCTTTTTGTGCAATTCTGGCACCCAGTAACCCAACCTCCGAGAAGAAATTGTGCAATCTTGCTCATCATTTTCCCAGGTATGTGTTGTGTCATTCCCCGAATTTGCTTTTTTTTTGCTAACAGGTTTCTTGTCATGCATATTGCTTGTTTCCAGATGTTTTAGGTGTTCATCTGTCTCAATGGCTTCAAAGAGAACATGATCACAGGGCACAGGTGGAATTGCAGCTGGAGCAGTAGTTGAGCGAGTGTCCTCTAATCTGTCGATCTATGAAGATACAAAGTTGTATCTAGACAAGGACATCAAATTGAAGTGGCAAGAGGTTATTGAAACATTTGCATGCACTTTTGGGGAAGACCTCGAAGACCGTCAGTTGTACGTGAACATTGAAATGGTTGGCTTGTATCGGATTGCATGCAGATACCTGTGTTCCATGTGCGAACGTCATACACTGGATCATCTCTCACACTAATCCCGAGACAATGACCCTGAGCAGTGTTAGTGGGACGAATCTTGTGACCTTCTGGGCATGAAATTGTGATGAGATGTACCAGATGTTAGAGCCCATGACTGTCATGAAGACTCCATTCAGCGTACCCAACAGCAGTGCTAACTCCAGAGACATTTTGAAGGACTGAGTAGAGGAGCCAGCTCGATTTAGGATGGAACCCAACCAGATCTACAAGATGAAGATACTGAGGAAGGCGTACCAATACTTGGTCATATTTGCATGTCGACTGTATGGCTAAGCAAGCACTGAAACCTTTCCACAAAGTTGGGTCATCGCACTGGACCAACTGGATAAAAGGAAAACCATGTAACTGGTGTGGAGCACTTGGAAGGTAGCTTTTTGACAAGCAATCTAGTGGTTTTCAATAATATTTTAACCTTTTCCTGCATTATGAGTCTAAAATTTAAGGTTTGGATAAATTGTGTGAAAATGGTCAAACGAAGCTCAATCACTAATATTTCATGTTTTCTATGCAGAAGGACACGGAATAGGGAATCATCGAGTAAAAACAGAAGCGAAGGGAACTAACTGTTTCTCATCGACAGAACCGATGCGGACAAGATCAAGTAAAATTAGAGCCAATAGTCCAGAAAAGAACGCAGGATACCGAGACGGAGAACGCAAGAAAGGAAAAGAAGAACTGAACGATTAGCGAATCCCCAGGACATCTTCGATCCTGAGGAATCGCTGCTTTAAGCTTATCTTTTGTTCTAGATATCTCCTGTCATTTCTGTTATATAAAGGTACCACCCATCGAGCGTGGGGACGACTTTTGTTGTAATTACAAGCTTCAGAACAACTTGAACCTTGATTTTGTTAAGACCTGATTTTGTATACTTTTGTTAATGCAATCATATAAAGGATTTGGTGTTCATTCGTTTCTGCATCTGAAGTAACTTTAAGCAGTGTACCATTGGTAGCCAAGGGCCACTCCAACGGTCACTTGCTGTTGTATCATAACGGTGATTTGTGTGGTTTTACTTATTTCTCTTGTTTCAGTAATCCGATATATCCTTTATATGATAGACTATGCTTTCCTGATTAATATCCGAATCTGAATAAGTTCTTTAACCCCACACTCTGTATTACACAAAGTGAATCTATTCGAATTGTATCCATTTCTATAGCAAGATATTGGTATGAATGTTATCATCAATGGATTCATATAAAATAAGTATTTGCGAGGCTTGAAGATAATATCACTTTGTTTCAGAAACATAATCACATCATACATTACTCTCGGATTGCTACTGTAGTCTAGAACGTATACATACATTTGGGTTTTCTGTTCCAATTTATATGATTGATGTTTCCTGTTTATGATAGTTTGTTGTTCCATTTAATTACTGCTGTTCCATTTGATTACTGTTGTTCCATTT